>ML240782.1:75000-85404 GCA_004119915.2 Collichthys lucidus | reverse complement strand
TACCGTGTACATGAGTGACCATAAACGCAACACCGTGTACACGAGTGACCATGAACGCAACACCGCGTACACGAGTGACCATGAACACAACACCGTGTACACGAGTGACCATGAACGCAACACCATGTACACGAGTGACCATGAACACCGTGTACACGAGTGACCATGAACACAACACCATGTACACGAGTGACTATGAACACCGTGTACACGAGTGACCATGAACACAACACCGTGTACACGAGTGACCATGAACACAACACCGTGTACACGAGTGACCATGAACGCAACACCGCGTACACGAGTGACCATAAACGCAACACCGTGTACATGAGTGACCATGAACGCAACACCGTGTACATGAGTGACCATAAACGCAACACCGCGTACATGAGTGACCATGAACGCAACACCGTGTACATGAGTGACCATAAACGCAACACCGTGTACATGAGTGACCATAAACGCAACACTGTGTACATGAGTGACCATGAACGCAACACTGTGTACATGAGTGACCATGAACACATGATGATGATAATCGTGTAATGATTGTTCACAGGTGGAGAGTGACTCAGCATTTTGAGAGAAGACGACTTTGGACTTTAACGCCGCAGAGCAGTAAACACACCACGACCACATGTTTGTCTGACTTTACACCAAGAATCCAGAAAAAAATACTTTCAAAATAAAGTTCACACAGTGGAAGCTGTATCGATTTTCAAAGCAAACACGTGTGTGTGTGTGTGTGTGTGTGTGTGTGTTCAGTCGTTCTTCAGTGAACTCTGATGTCAGTAAAAAATTAAACATATTCCTGGAAGTGTGTGTGTGTGTGTGTGTGTGTGTGTGTGTGTGTGTGTGTGTTTTACCCTTGTCCATCAGAGTGAGTTTGCAGCCTGCTGCCATAAAAACAGGGTTGAGGTCTGATATGGGGCTGGCTGTCATGATGTTTCCACCCACGGCCTGAATACACAAAAACACATTATTTATCTGCACTGTGAACACAACACGGCATCACTGGCTCTGTGTATTTGCTAAAAACACTCCGCTCTCCCAGGCCCCTGAATGGCTCACCGCTACGTTGCGTATCTGCAGTCCAGCGAACCAGCGCAGTTGTTCCAGGACAGCGAGGAAGACTTCGGTCTGATGGCGAGGAAGAGTCTCCACCGCCTGCTTCAATACCGCCCCCATGTGGCTGAGCGTGCACGCTGCACCGAACACGACGCCTGAACACAGAGAAACGCTTGACTCACCGTGCTCGGCGCGCTGACGTAATGCTGCTGTACTGTGTGTCGTACTGACCGTGCTCAGTGTGCGTCACCGCGTTCAGCTCAGGGATGAAGGCCGGAGCCAAGATGACCGGATACACCATGCTCTTAAACTTCACCTCGATACCTGCAGGCACAGGGAGCAGACGGATGATGGATGGACTGATGATGGATGGATGCATGATAGATGGATGGATGGATGTTGGATGTATGATAGATGGATGGATGTATGTATGTATGATGGATGGATGGATGTTGGATGGATGATGGATGGATGTATGATGGATGGATAAATTATGGATGTATGATGGATGGATGTTGGATGTATGATAGATGGATGGATGTATGTATGTATGATGGATGGATGTTGGATGGATGATGGATGGATGTATGATGGATGGATAAATGATGGATGTATGATGGATGGATGTTGGATGTATGAGATGGATGGATGGATGTTGGATGTATGATGGATGGATGTTGGATGGATGGATGTATGATGGATGGATGTATGATGGATGGATAAATGATGGATGGATGTATGATGGATGGATGTATGATGGATGTATGTATGATGGATGTATGTATGATGGATGGATGTATGATGGATGGATGTATGATGGATGTATGTATGATGGATGGATGATGGATGGATGATGGATGGGTGGATGGATGATGGATGGATGTATGATGGATGTATGATGGATGGATGTATGATGGATGGATGTATGATGGATGGATGTATGATGGATGGATGTATGATGGATGTTGGATGTATGATGGATGTATGATGGATGGATGTATGATGGATGTATGATGGATGGATGTATGATGGATGGATGTATAATGGATGGATGTATGATGGATGGATGTATGTATGATGGATGTATGATGGATGGATGTATGATGGATGGATGGATGTATGATGGATGTATGATGGATGGATGTATGTATGATGGATGGATGATGGATGGGTGGATGTATGATGAATGGATGTATGATGGATGTAAGATGGATGTATGTATGATGGATGGATGTATGTATGATGGATGGATGTATGATGGATGTATGATGGATGTTGGATGTATGATGGATGTATGATGGATGTATGATGGATGTTGGATGTATGATGGATGGATGTATGATGGATGTATGTATGTATGATGGATGTATGATGTATGTATGATGGATGGATGTATGTATGATGTATGATGGATGTATGTATGATGGATGGATGTATGATGGATGGATGTATGATGGATGTATGATGTATGATGGATGTATGATGTATGTATGATGGATGGATGTATGTATGATGTATGATGGATGTATGTATGATGGATGGATGTATGATGGATGGATGGACGTATGTATGATGTATGATGGATGTATGTATGATGGATGGATGTATGTATGATGGATGTATGATGTATGATGGATGTATGTATGATGTATGTATGATGGATGTATGATGTATGTATGATGTATGATGGATGTATGTATGATGGATGGATGTATGATGGATGTATGATGGATGGATGTATGATGGATGTATGATGTATGATGGATGGATGTATGTATGATGGATGTATGATGTATGATGGATGTATGATGTATGATGGATGGTGTATGATGGATGTATGTATGATGGATGGATGTATGATGGATGTATGATGTATGATGGATGGATGTATGATGGATGTATGATGTATGATGAATGGATGTATGATGTATGATGGATGTATGATGTATGATGGATGGATGTATGATGGATGTATGATGGATGTATGATGTATGATGGATGGATGTATGATGGATGGATGTATGATGGATGGATGTATGATGGATGGATTTATGATGGATGTATGATGTATGATGGATGGATGTATGATGGATGGATGTATGTATGATGGATGTATGATGGATGGTGTATGATGGATGTATGATGTATGATGGATGGATGTATGATGGATGGATGTATGATGGATGTATGATGTATGATGGATGGATGTATGATGTATGATGGATGTATGATGGATGGATGTATGATGTATGATGGATGGATGTATGATGGATGGATGTATGATGGATGGATGTATGATGGATGGATGTATGATGGATGTATGATGTATGATGGATGGATGTATGATGGATGTATGATGTATGATGGATGGATGTATGATGGATGTATGATGTATGATGGATGGATGTATGTATGATGGATGGATGTATGATGGATGTATGTATGTATGATGGATGTATGATGGATGTATGTATGTATGATGGATGGATGATGTATGATGGATGTTGGATGTATGATGGATGTATGATGGATGTATGATAGATGTATGATGGATGTATGATGGATGGATGGATGTATGATGGATGTATGATGAATGGATGGATGTATGATGGATGGATGTATGATGGATGGATGTATGATGGATGGGTGGATGTATGATGGATGGATGTTGGATGTATGATGGATGGATGTATGATGGATGGATGATGGATGGGTGGATGTATGATGGATGGATGTATGATGGATGGATGATGGATGTTGGATGTATGATGGATGGATGTATGATGGATGGATCTTGGATGTATGATGGATGTTGGATGTATGATGGATGGATGTATGATGGATGGATGATGGATGGGTGGATGTATGATGGATGGATGTATGATGGATGGATGATGGATGGGTGAATGTATGATGGATGGATGCATGATAGATGGATGGATGCATGATAGATGGATGGATGCATGATGGATGGATGGATGTTGGATGTATGATAGATGGATGTATGTATGTATGTATGATGGATGGATGTATGATGGATGGATGGATGTTGGATGTATGATGGATGGATGGATGTTGGATGTATGATGGATGGATGGATGATGGATGGATGTTGGATGGATGGATGGATGTATGATGGATGGATAAATGATGGATGGATGTATGATGGATGGATGCATGATGTATGTATGATGGATGGATGCATGATGTATGTATGATAGATGGATGTATGATGGATGGATGCATGATGTATGTATGATGGATGGATGCATGATGTATGTATGATGGATGGATGTTGTATGTATGATAGATGGATGCATGATAGATGGATGGATGGATGTTGGATGTATGATAGATGGATGGATGTTGGATGTATGATGGATGGATGATGTATGTTGGATGTATGATAGATGGATGGATGTTGGATGTATGATGGATGGATGGATGTAAATATGTATGATGGATGGATGGATGTTGGATGTATGTTGGATGTATGGATGGATGTATGATGGATGCATGATGGATGCATGATGGATGCATGGATGCATGATGGATGCATGATGAATGCATGGATGCATGATGGATGCATTATGGATGCATGATGGATGCATGATGGATGCATGATGGATGTATGATGTATGTTGGATGTATGATGGATGTATGTTGGATGTATGATGGATGGATGTTGGATGTATGATGGATGGATGGATGTAAATATGTATGATGGATGGATGGATGTTGGATGTATGTTGGATGTATGGATGGATGTATGATGGATGCATGATGGATGCATGATGGATGCATGGATGCATGATGGATGCATGATGAATGCATGGATGCATGATGGATGCATTATGGATGCATGATGGATGCATGATGGATGCATGATGGATGTATGATGTATGTTGGATGTATGATGGATGTATGTTGGATGTATGATGGATGGATGTTGGATGTATGATGGATGGATGTATGATGGATGGATGTATGATGTATGATGGATGGATGTATGATGGATGGATGATGGATGTATGATGTATGATGGATGTATGTATGATGTATGATGGATGGATGTATGATGTATGATGGATGTATGATGTATGATGGATGGATGTATGATGTATGATGGATGGATGTATGATGGATGGATGATGGATGTATGATGGATGATGGATGGATGTATGATGTATGTTGGATGTATGATGGATGTATGATGGGTGTATGATGGATGGATGTATGATGTATGATGGATGGATGTATGATGGATGTATGATGGATGCATGATGGATGCATGGATGTATGATGGATGTATGTTGGAAGTATGATGGATGGATGTTGGATGTATGATGGATGGATGTATGATGGATGGATGTATGATGGATGGATGTATGATGGATGTATGATGGATGGATGTATGATGGATGTATGATGTATGATGGATGGATGTATGATGGATGGATGATGGATGTATGATGGATGATGGATGGATGTATGATGTATGTTGGATGTATGATGGATGTATGATGGGTGTATGATGGATGGATGTATGATGTATGATGGATGGATGTATGATGGATGCATGATGGATGCATGATGGATGCATGGATGTATGTTGGATGTATGATGGATGGATGTTGGATGTATGATGGATGGATGTATGATGGATGGATGTATGATGTATGATGGATGGATGTATGATGTATGTTGGATGTATGATGGATGTATGATGGGTGTATGATGGATGGATGTATGATGGATGCATGATGGATGCATGGATGTATGATGTATGATGGATGGATGTATGATGGATGCATGATGTATGATGTATGTTGGATGTATGATGGATGTATGATGGGTGTATGATGGATGGATGTTGGATGTATGATGGATGGATGTATGATGGATGGATGTATGATGTATGATGGATGGATGATGGATGTATGATGGATGATGGATGGATGATGTATGGATGTATGATGTATGATGGATGGATGTATGATGTATGATGGATGGATGTATGATGTATGATGGATGTATGATGGATGTATGATGGATGTATGATGTAGTGGATGGATGTATGATGTATGATGGATGTATGATGGATGTATGATGGATGTATGATGTATGATGGATGGATGATGGATGTATGATGGATGATGGATGTATGATGTATGATGGATGGATGATGTATGGATGTATGATGATGGATGGATGGATTGGATGTATGATGGATTGATGATGGATGATGATGATGGATGTATGTATGATGTATGATGGATGGATGATGGATGTATGATGGATGATGGATGGATGTATGATGTATGTTGGATGTATGATGGATGTATGATGGGTGTATGATGTATGATGGATGGATGTATGATGTATGATGGATGGATGTATGATGGATGGATGATGGATGTATGATGGATGGATGGATGATGTATGTTGGATGTATGATGGATGTATGATGGGTGTATGATGTATGATGGATGATGTATGTTGGATGGATGTATGATGGATGGATGTATGATGGATGTATGATGTATGATGGATGGATGTACGATGGATGTTGGATGTATGATGGATGTATGATGGGTGTATGATGGATGGATGTATGATGTATGATGGATGGATGTATGATGGATGCATGATGGATGCATGATGGATGCATGGATGTATGTTGGATGTATGATGGATGGATGTTGGATGTATGATGGATGGATGTATGATGGATGGATGTATGATGTATGATGGATGGATGTATGATGTATGTTGGATGTATGATGGATGTATGATGGGTGTATGATGGATGGATGTATGATGGATGCATGATGGATGCATGGATGTATGATGTATGATGGATGGATGTATGATGGATGCATGATGTATGATGTATGTTGGATGTATGAGGTATGATGGGTGTATGATGGATGGATGTTGGATGTATGATGGATGGATGTATGATGGATGGATGTATGATGTATGATGGATGGATGATGGATGTATGATGGATGATGGATGGATGATGTATGGATGTATGATGTATGATGGATGGATGTATGATGTATGATGGATGGATGTATGATGTATGATGGATGTATGATGGATGTATGATGGATGTATGATGTATGATGGATGGATGTATGATGTATGATGGATGTATGATGGATGTATGATGGATGTATGATGTATGATGGATGGATGATGGATGTATGATGGATGATGGATGTATGATGTATGATGGATGGATGATGTATGGATGTATGATGTATGATGGATGGATGTTGGATGTATGATGGATTGATGTATGATGGATGTATGATGGATGTATGTATGATGTATGATGGATGGATGATGGATGTATGATGGATGATGGATGGATGTATGATGTATGTTGGATGTATGATGGATGTATGATGGGTGTATGATGTATGATGGATGGATGTATGATGTATGATGGATGGATGTATGATGGATGGATGATGGATGTATGATGGATGGATGGATGATGTATGTTGGATGTATGATGGATGTATGATGGGTGTATGATGTATGATGGATGATGTATGTTGGATGGATGTATGATGGATGGATGTATGATGGATGTATGATGTATGATGGATGGATGTATGATGGATGTATGATGTATGATGGATGGATGTATGATGTATGTTGGATGTATGATGGATGGATGTTGGATGTATGTTGGATGATGGATGGGTGGATGATGGATGTATGATGTATGTTGGATGGATGTTGGATGGATGTTGGATGATGGATGGGTGGATGATGGATGTATGATGTATGATGGATGTATGTTGGATGATGGATGGGTGGATGTTGGATGTATGTTGGATGTATGATGGATGTATGATGGATGTTGGATGTATGATGGATGTATGATGTATGTTGGATGTATGATGGATGTTGGATGTATGATGGATGGATGTTGGATGTATGATGGATGGATGTATGATGTATGATGGATGGATGTATGATGTATGTTGGATGTATGATGGATGTATGATGGGTGTATGATGGATGGATGTATGATGGATGCATGATGGATGCATGGGTGTATGATGGATGTATGATGTATGTTGGATGTATGATGGATGGATGTATGATGGATGGATGTATGATGTATGATGGATGTATGATGGATGATGGATGGATGATGTATGGATGTATGATGTATGATGGATGGATGTATGATGTATGATGGATGGATGATGGATGTATGATGTATGATGGATGGATGATGTATGGATGTATGATGTATGATGGATGGATGTTGGATGTATGATGGATGGATGTATGATGTATGATGGATGTATGATGGATGGATGTATGATGTATGATGGATGGATGATGGATGTATGATGGATGGATGATGGATGTATGATGTATGATGGATGGATGTATGATGTATGTTGGATGTATGATGGGTGTATGATGTATGATGGATGGATGTATGATGTATGATGGATGGATGTATGATGGATGGATGATGGATGTATGATGGATGGATGGATGGATGATGTATGTTGGATGTATGATGGATGTATGATGGGTGTATGATGGATGATGTATGTTGGATGGATGTATGATGGATGGATGTATGATGGATGTATGATGTATGATGGATGGATGTACGATGGATGTTGGATGTATGATGGATGGATGTATGATGTATGTTGGATGTATGATGGATGGATGTTGGATGTATGTTGGATGATGGATGGGTGGATGATGGATGTATGATGTATGTTGGATGGATGTTGGATGGATGTTGGATGTATGTTGGATGATGGATGGGTGGATGATGGATGTATGATGTATGTTGGATGGATGTTGGATGGATGATGGATGTATGTTGGATGATGGATGGGTGGATGTTGGATGTATGTTGGATGTATGATGGATGTATGATGTATGTTGGATGTATGATGGGTGGATGTTGGATGTATGTTGGATGATGGATGGGTGGAGGCAGACTGACCCACTTCCGTGTTTCCCACCACCACCCGTGCGTCTGGATTTTCCCATTTCAGTCGCAGAAACTCGTCCAGACTGGCAGGCTGCAGCCACACCACCCTGTCGCCATGGAAACGCAGTGAGCCCGACCTCTGACCTTTGGTGAGCGACTAGATGGAGGAGAACAACAAACCATCAGAGCAGGTGAAGCAGGTGTTCCTCTGAAGGTCTCAGGCATGACATCACTTCCTGTGTGTGTGTTCTCACCACGAGTTCAGGCGGGAAGATGAGTTCCTGTGTGGGGTCAAAGGGCGTGAAGTCTGCAGCGCTGAACAGAGGCGGGGCTTCCTGCACGAGAACAGCGGCACAGTCAGGAACGTTCACACGCTGCTTCACAACATCTGACAAACCTTAGCCTGACTCACGCTGACGTCGTCCTCAGCTGCGCTCCCATTGGACATACAGCAGCCGCTGTCCCGCCCCCTGCCCCCGCAGCACCCACCGTCCTGTCAGAGGAAAGCTGACGGTCAGCTGTGTGAAGAAACGTCATGAATCTTCATCACTCATGTCCATGTTCTTTGTCTCACCACAGTCAGAGTCTTGTATCCCTCCAGGATCGGCCTGTATCCGGTGCAGCGACACAGATTCCCTGAAAAACGTTTCACTGAGCATTGGTCACGTGTTCATCACGATAAACGACAAACACCATGAATCCAGAAACGATGCTCATCGCCGTACCGTGGAAGGCTTCCTCCACGTCGGACATTTGAGGCGTGGACTTGTTCCTCAGCAGAGCGTACATGGACATGACGATGCCCGGAGTGCAGAACCCGCACTGAGAGCCATGAGCCTTCGCTATGCGCTCCTGAGGAAAAGACAGGGCAACACGGCAACATGTCAACACGGCAACAAGGTAACACGTCAACATGTCAACACGGCAACATGTCAACACGGCAACATGTCAACACGTCAACACGTCAACAAGGCAACATGTCAACACGTCAACACGTCAACAAGGCAACATGTCAACACGGCAACACGTCAACAAGGCAACACGTCAACAAGGCAACACGTCAACAAGGCAACACGTCAACATGGCAACATGTCAACACGGCAACATGTCAACACGTCAACAAGGCAACACGGCAACATGTCAACTCGTCAACACGGCAACATTTTAACACATTAACACGTCAACATGACAACCGTGAAAACATAGCAACATGCCAAGACAGCAACGATGAAAACAGGATAACGATGAGTCGTGACTGTTCTCGGTAAACGGTGAGTCATGTGACTGCTCAGGTAATCATGTGACAGGTGTGTATTGTCTGTCTCAAAGAAATGGGTGTGAAG
>ML240782.1:55000-72500 GCA_004119915.2 Collichthys lucidus | reverse complement strand
TCTGTTTCCATAGTTACGCTGTTACAGTTCAACACCTGAACTCTGTTTCCATAGTTACGCTGTTACCCTCTGGTAACGCTGTAACAGATTACTTTCATTGATGTAACGCTGTAACAGATTACTTTCATTGATGTAACGCTGTAACAGATTACTTTCATTCAGAGGTAACGCTGTAACAGATTACTTTCATTGATGTAACGCTGTAACAGATTACTTTCATTGATGTAACGCTGTAACAGATTACTTTCATTGATGTAACGCTGTAACAGATTACTTTCATTGATGTAACGCTGTAACAGATTACTTTCATTCAGAGGTAACGCTGTAACAGATTACTTTCATTGATGTAACGCTGTAACAGATTACTTTCATTGATGTAACGCTGTAACAGATTACTTTCATTGATGTAACGCTGTAACAGATTACTTTCATTCAGAGGTAACTGTAACAGATTACTTTCATTCAGAGGTAACTGTAACAGATTACTTTCATTGATGTAACGCTGTAACAGATTACTTTCATTCAGAGGTAACTGTAACAGATTACTTTCATTGATGTAACGCTGTAACAGATTACTTTCATTGATGTAACGCTGTAACAGATTACTTTCATTGATGTAACGCTGTAACAGATTACTTTCATTGATGTAACGCTGTAACAGATTACTTTCATTCAGAGGTAACTGTAACAGATATTAATGTGATTTAAATATGTAACTATAAATACTTTGATACATGTGATGACGTCATAATTATAAACACTTTGATACATTTGAACAAACCTCTGATGACGTCATCTTCGTGTCCACATTAAAACAGTCGGATTGTTTTTACCTTTTTTCCGTTAACGAAGAAAATCAGTTCAGACCCGGACCCGGACCCGTACCGGGTCTCGGTGTCGGTCCCGTTCCTGTCCGTCATGTCCGCGCGGCGTCCTCCCCGTTAATGATCCGCTCCGCCGCAGCTCGCGGGCTCGACCCTCCGGTCAGAGGTGTGGCCTTCAGGGACCTCCTCCGGCACCTGACGGTCTGATGATGCCTTCGGGGACCTCCTCCGGCACCTGACGGTCTGATGATGCCTTCAGGGACCTCCTCCGGCACCTGACGGTCTGATGGTGCCTTCAGGGACCTCCTCCGGCACCTGACGGTCTGATGATGCCTTCAGGGACCTCCTCCGGCACCTGACGGTCTGATGATGCCTTCAGGGACCTCCTCCGGCACCTGACGGTCTGATGATGCCTTCAGGGACCTCCTCCGGCACCTGACGGTCTGATGATGCCTTCAGGTGCTGCATCTCTCACAACGAAGGCTCAGTTGATGTGATGATGATCACGTGTTCCAGGATCAGGCGTGACCTTTGACCCTGAATCATTCACCGTGTCTGTGACACGTTCACTGCTGCGAGGAAGAGCAGGAAATCACAGCTGTGATGACGTCACCAGACACACCACTGATTATGAACTATGTGCTCAAAGAACCTGTCTGTCTGACGTAGTCTCTGTGACGTCCCCGCAGACTGTCTAAAACCTGGACGTAGTCTCTGTGACGTCCCCGCAGACTGTCTAAAACCTGGACGTAGTCTCCGTGACGTCCCCGCAGACTGTCTAAAACCTGGACGTAGTCTCCGTGACGTCCCCGCAGACTGTCTAAAACCTGGACGTAGTCTCCGTGACGTCCCCGCAGAATGTTTAAAACCTGGACGTAGTCTCCGTGACGTCCCCGCAGACTGTCTAAAACCTGGACGTAGTCTCCGTGACGTCCCCGCAGAATGTTTAAAACCTGGACGTAGTCTCCGTGACGTCCCCGCAGACTGTCTAAAACCTGGACGTAGTCTCCGTGACGTCCCCGCAGACTGTCTAAAACCTGGACGTAGTCTCCGTGACGTCCCCGCAGACTGTCTGAAACCTGGACGTAGTCTCCGTGACGTCCCCGCAGACTGTCTGAAACCTGGACGTAGTCTCTGTGACGTCTCTGCAGACTGTCTAAAACCTGGACGTAGTCTCTGTGACGTCTCTGCAGACTGTCTGAAACCTGGACGTAGTCTCCGTGACGTCCCCGCAGACTGTCTGAAACCTGGACGTAGTCTCTGTGACGTCCCCGCAGACTGTCTAAAACCTGGACGTAGTCTCTGTGACGTCTCTGCAGACTGTCTGAAACCTGGACGTAGTCTCTGTGACGTCTCTGCAGACTGTCTAAAACCTGGACATAGTCTCTGTGACGTCTCTGCAGACTGTCTAAAACCTGGACATAGTCTCTGTGACGTCTCTGCAGACTGTCTAAAACCTGGACATAGTCTCTGTGACGTCTCTGCAGATTGTCTAAAACCTGGACGTAGTCTCCGTGACGTCTCTGCAGACTGTCTAAAACCTGGACATAGTCTCTGTGACGTCTCTGCAGACTGTCTAAAACCTGGACATAGTCTCTGTGACGTCTCTGCAGATTGTCTAAAACCTGGACATAGTCTCTGTGACGTCTCTGCAGATTGTCTAAAACCTGGACGTAGTCTCCGTGACGTCCCAGCAGACTGTCTAAAACCTGGACGTAGTCTCCGTGACGTCCCAGCAGACTGTCTAAAACCTGGACGTAGTCTCTGTGACGTCCCCACAGACTGTCTAAAACCTGGACGTAGTCTCCGTGACGTCCCCACAGACTGTCTAAAACCTGGACGTAGTCTCTGTGACGTCCCCACAGACTGTCTAAAACCTGGACGTAGTCTCTGTGACAGAGTCAAGGTGTGTGTGTGTGTGTGTGTGTGTGTGTGTGTGTGTGTGTGTGTTTACCGTATGGTGCTGATCATACTGGGGCCCATCTCACACAGCAGCGAGTGTCCTCTGAGGTTCTGGTACTCTGGACACGCAACACTGTCAAAAGAAAACCGACAAACTGGAGCGAGAACATAAAACCGATGCTCAAAAGTTGACGTGGTTGCCACGGTGACATGACCTCAGCCAATCGAAGCGCCAAAGAGCTCGTTGAGAGTTTGACGAATTCTCGAGACGTGAAGCCGATGATGTCAGCAAGACGCTTCAGAGGACACCAGGACTGTGACTGGCCGGAGACAGTACACGTCCAGCAGCAGGTGCAGGGTGGAGGTGGTTGCCCCGGCGACGCTGGACCAGAGGAGGGGGAGGGGCAGCAGGGGTGTAGGTGGAGAAGAGAGAGAAGATGTACCAGGAGTGATCGCCCAGGTGACATCACAGCTGATGACATCACTGCATCACCTGTTCGTCCGTGGCGACGACGCGGTGAGTGCAGGTCCTCCTCAGGCCAGGGGCGGGGCTTAAGGTGGCGCTGAAGCTGATGTCACTGGCCTGCCGCACCATTTCCCAGCATGCCACAGTGATCATCCATGGTTACAGCAGTGAAGAAGAAGAAGAGGAGGAAGGAGGAGAGGATGTCTGTCTGTCTGTCTGTCTGTCTGTCTGTCTGTCTGTCTGTCTGTCTGTCTGTCTGTCTGTCTGTCTGTCTGTCTGTCTGTCTGTCTGTCTGTCTGTCTGTCTGTCTGTCTAGGGAGCCAGCAGGTCACATGGTTTGTCTGTGACGTCAGCAGCAGAAGAAGAAAACATGACGTGATATATCAAAAATGATTTATTAACTGATGTCATCAAAGAGGATTCACACAGGTAACAACAACAGGTGATCAGCAACAACAGGTGATCAGCAACAACAGGTAACAACAGGTGATCAGCAACAACAGGTGATCAGCAACAACAGGTAACAACAGGTGATCAGCAACAACAGGTAACAACAGGTGATCAGCAACAACAGGTAACAACAGGTGATCAGCAACAACAGGTAACAACAGGTGATCAGCAACAACAGGTAACAACAGGTGATCAGCAACAACAGGTGATCAGCAACAACAGGTAACAACAGGTGATCAGCAACAACAGGTGATCAGCAACAACAGGTAACAACAGGTGATCAGCAACAACAGGTAACAACAGGTGATCAGCAACAACAGGTAACAACAGGTGATCAGCAACAACAGGTAACAACAGGTGATCAGCAACAACAGGTAACAACAGGTGATCAGCAACAACAGGTAACAACAGGTGAAAGGTTCCAGGAAGTCACAGGTCATTCCAAAATATTCAGGATAATGTAACGTAACAGAAACGTTTGAGAAACTGTAAACCAACGCTTCATGTGTACAAACTATCACACACACACACACACACACACACACACACACACACACACACACACGTCATTTAAACACGCGTGTCCTCACTAATGTGGATAAAATGAAACATTACTGTGACCTCACAGGAAACGCATCATCCACAAGTCACATGACTGAAGTGTTGATGACATCATGACTGATCATTAACGTTCCGAGAACGTTTGGACAGAAACGCTGAAACAACGTACTAGTGCTGACGAACACATGCCAGGTGGAAGCTCCGCCTCCGTTTCACACCTGCTGACGACAGGTGACTCGTGAATTTGACTGACTTCATCATGAACTGGATCATTAATGAGAGACGGCTCGTTACGTAACGTGTCATTAAAGCGCGTTGGTGAGGTCACGGTCATCCTGTAAACAGCAGCTGAGTCCGACCAATCATCACGCAGACATGCTGTGATGTCATCAGAGGGCTTTCACATCGTTAACATTAAACATGCATATTAATTATGATGTCACACCTGCAAACTTTGGCACACAGGACGACACACACCTGATTAATACTTCGTTACCGAGAGAACCAAACTTTATTAACGAGTTTGTGACGTCACTGATGACATCACACACCACACACACACACACACACACACACACACACACACACACACACACACACACACACACACACACACACACACACACACACACACACACACACACATTATGTTGGCACATCAGACCTTTATGTTAAATATAGAATAAATAAACTGTGTGTGTGTGTGTTTGTGTGTGTGTGTGTGTGTGTGTGTGTGTGTGTGTGTGTTCTTCAGTCCATGTCTGAGTGAGCAGAGGTCCAGTGTCTGTCAGGTGTGTGTGTTCATGTGTGTGTGTTCATGTGTGTGTGTTCATGTATATGTTCAGGTGTGTGTGTTCATGTATATGTTCAGGTGTGTGTATGTTCAGGTGTGTGTGTGTTCAGGTGTGTGTGTGTTCAGGTGTGTGGTGTTTAGGTGTGTTCAGGTGTGTTTAGGTGTGTGTTTAGGTGTGTTCAGGTGTGTTTAGGTGTGTTCAGGTGTGTTCAGGTGTGTGTTCAGGTGTGTGGTGTTTAGGTGTGTTTAGGTGTGTTCAGGTGTGTGTTCAGGTGTGTATGTTCAAGTGTGTTTGTGTGTGTGTTCAGGTGTGTGTGTGTTCAGGTGTGTGTTCAGGTGTGTATGTTCAAGTGTGTTTGTGTGTGTGTTCAGGTGTGTGTGTGTTCAGGTGTGTGTGTGTTCAGGTGTGTGTTCAGGTGTGTGTGTGTTCAGGTGTATGTTCAGGTGTGTGTTCAGGTGTATGTGTGTTCAGGTGTGTTCAGGTGTGTTTAGGTGTATGTGTGTTCAGGCGTGTGTGTGTTCAGGTGTATGTTCAGGTGTGTGTTCAGGTGTATGTGTGTTCAGGTGTGTTCAGGTGTGTTTAGGTGTGTGTGTGTTCAGGTGTGTGGTGTTTAGGTGTGTTTAGGTGTGTTCAGGTGTGTTCAGGTGTATGTTCAGGTGTGTGTTCAGGTGTGTGTTCAGGTGTATGTTCAGGTGTATGTGTGTTCAGGTGTGTGGTGTTCAGATGTGTTCAGGTGTGTGTATGTTCAGGTGTATGTTCAGGTGTGTGTTCAGGTGTGTGTGTGTTCAGGTGTATGTTCAGGTGTATGTTCAGGTGTGTTCAGGTGTGTGTGTTCAGGTGTATGTTCAGGTGTGTGTGTTCAGGTGTATGTTCAGGTGTGTGTTCAGGTGTATGTGTGTTCAGGTGTGTGTGTGTTCAGGTGTATGTTCAGGTGTGTGTTCAGGTGTGTTCAGGTGTGTGTGTTCAGGTGTGTTCAGGTGTATGTTCAGGTGTATGTTCAGGTGTATGTTCAGGTGTGTGTGTTCAGGTGTGTGTTCAGGTGTATGTTCAGGTGTGTATTTCAGGTGTATGTTCAGGTGTGTATTTCAGGTGTATGTTCAGGTGTGTATTTCAGGTGTGTGTTCAGGTGTATGTTCAGGTGTGTGTGTTCAGGTGTGTGTTCAGGTGTATGTTCAGGTGTATGTTCAGGTGTGTTCAGGTGTGTTCAGGTGTGTTCAGGTGTGTGTGTTCAGGTGTGTTCAGGTGTGTGTGTTCAGGTGTGTTCAGGTGTGTGTGTTCAGGTGTGTTCAGGTGTGTGTGTTCAGGTGTGTTCAGGTGTGTGTGTTCAGGTGTGTTCAGGTGTGTGTGTTCAGGTGTGTTCAGGTGTGTGTGTTCAGGTGTGTTCAGGTGTGTTCAGGTGTGTGTTATTTGATGTTCTTCAGTAGTGACGTGCGAGCGTTCACCACGGCCTTGAAGGCGTCCTCGCTGCCGGGGGCAACACATTTGTCCGGGTGCAGCAGGACCGCCAACTTCCTGTACGCCTTGTTCACTTCCTCCCTGAAACAAACAGGAAACAAACAGCGTGAAGGGCGCGCACACACACGCACACACACACACACATACACACAGTAACACACACACACACACACACACACATACACACAGTAACACACACACAGCTCGACCTTTGACCCCACTCACCGCGTGGCTCCAGGTTTGACGCCCAGCATATCCCAGGAGTCTTTGCTGTTGCGGATGCGTCGGATGGTGTCGGCCTGCTCTTTGGTGAAGCCCACGCTGACCTCGGACACCGGACGCTTCCCGCCGTTCTCACACATGTCGGTGATGGACGAGAAGAACGCCTGAGTCCACACACACACACACACACACACACACACACACACACACAGTGAGTGAGTGAGTGAGTGAGTGAGTGAGTGAGTGAGTGAGTGAGTGAGTGTGTGTGTGTGTGTACCTGGAACATCTCGTTGATGCCCTCTCCGCTCTGCGCCGACGTTTCAAAGTAATGAAAGCCTCTCGACTCCGCCCACAGACGCCCCTCCCCCTCGTCCACGACCCGTCTCTTCGTCAGGTCCACCTGTTCACATGGACACAGGACAGACACGTGACGGACACAGGACTTAGTTAACGTGTGGCTACATTAGCATTAGGCTACATTAGCGTGAGGCTACGTTAACGTGAGGCTACATTAGCATTAGGCTACATTAGCATTAGGCTACATTAGCGTGAGGCTACGTTAACGTGTGGCTACATTAGCATTAGGCTACATTAGCGTGTGGCTACATTACTGTGTGGCTACGTTAGCGTGAGGCTACATTACTGTGTGGCTACGTTAGCGTGAGGCTACGTTAGCGTGAGGCTACGTTAGCGTGAGGCTACGTTAACGTGAGACTACGTTAACGCAAAGCTACGTTAACATGTGGCTACGTTAATGTCTGGCTACGTTAGCGCGAGGCTACGTTAGCGTGAGGCTACGTTAACGTGTGGCTACGTTAACGTCTGGCTACGTTAACGCAAAGCTACGTTAACGCAAAGCTACGTTAACATGTGGCTACGTTAACGTCTGGCTACGTTAGCATGAGGCTGTCTGGCTACGTTAACGTGAGGCTACGTTAACGTCTGGCTACGTTAGCGTGAGGCTACGTTAGCGTGAAGCTACGTTAACGTCTGGCTACGTTAGCGTGAGGCTACGTTAACGTGAGGCTACGTTAGCGCGGGGCTACGTTGGCGCGAGGCTACATTAGCATGAGGCCACATTAGCGTTAGCAGCCTGACCTTGTTGGCGCAGACCACGAACACGATGCTGTCCATGTTGGCCTGAGAACCCATTTCCTGTTTCATCTCCCCCAGCCAGCTGTCGAGAGCGTCGAAGCTCTCCCTGAGGCCGACGTCATACACCAGCAGCACGCCCTGACTGTCCTTATAGAACTCATTACGCACCTGAGGAGGAGCAGGAGGAGGGGGAGGAAGAGGAGGAAGGAGAAAAAGGGGGAGGAGGAGGGGGAAGAAAACAGTGTGTGTGTTAGTATTTGCTGTGAATACACACACACGCTCACACGCACACACACACAGATGTGTGTTCATGACTCACTTCATAGAAGAAAGGATGTCCGGCCATGTCAAAGATGTTCACTTTAATTTCTCGGTCTCGGACCTGCACTCTGATAACACACACACACACACACACACAGTAAGAACATGTAGCACAGTGTGTGTCACAGTGTGTGTCACAGTGTGTGTCACAGTGTGTGCCACAGTGTGTGCCACAGTGTGTGTCACAGTGTCACAGTGTGTGTCACAGTGTCACAGTGTGTGTCACAGTGTGTGTCACAGTGTGTGTCACAGTGTGTGTCACAGTGTCACAGTGTGTGTCACAGTGTCACAGTGTGTGTCACAGTGTGTGCCACAGTGTGTGCCACAGTGTCACAGTGTGTGTCACAGTGTGTGTCACAGTGTGTGCCACAGTGTGTGCCACAGTGTCACAGTGTGTGTCACAGTGTGTGTCACAGTGTGTGTCACAGTGTGTGTCACAGTGTCACAGTGTGTGTCACAGTGTGTGTCACAGTGTGTGTCACAGTGTCACAGTGTGTGATCTTACTTGGTGACGCCGTAGTCGATGCCGATAGTTGCCAGGTACTTTGGTACAAACCTCTTCTCACAGTAACGTTTGATGATGCAGCTCTGAAACACACACACACACACACACACACACACACACACACACACACACACACACACACACACACACACACACACACACACACACACACAGAAACATTATTGAACCTAACTTCAATCAAACTTCAGGTCAACATACAGCTCAGTGTATGAAACAACTCAGAATGAACATATATAAACATATATGAACATATATAGACATATTTATGAACATATATAAACATATATGAACATATTTATGGACATATATGAACATATTTATGAACATATATATGAACATATATAAACATATATAAACATATTTATGAACATATATAAACATATATGAACATATTTATGAACATATATAAACATATATGAACATATTTATGGACATATATAAACATATATGAACATATTTATGAACATATATGAACATATATAAACATATATGAACATATATAAACATATATACACATATTTATGAACATATATAAACATATTTATGAACATATTTATAAACATATATAAACATGTTCATGAACATATATGAACATATATGAACATATATAAACATATATGAACATATATGAACATATATAAACATATATGAAATATGTTCATATATGTTCATATATGACATATTTATGAACATATATAAACATATTTATAAACATATTTATGAACATATTTATGAACATATATTAACATATTTATGAACATATTTATGAACATATTTATGAACATATATGAACATATTTATGAACATATTTATGAACATATATAAACATATTTATGAACATATATGAACATATTTATGAACATATATAAACATATTTATGAACATATATGAACATATATAAACATATTAATGAACATATATGAACATATTTATGAACATATTTATGAACATATATGTACATATCTATGAACATATATGAACATTTATGAACATATTTATGAACATATTTATGAACATATATGAACATATTTATGAACATATATGAACATGTATAAACATATATGAACATATATAAACATATATGAACATATTTATGAACATATATGAACATATTTATGAACATATATAAACATATTTATGAACATATATGAACACATATAAACATATTTATGAACATATATAAACATATTTATGAACATATATGAACATATATAAACATATATAAACATATTTATGAACATATATAAACATATTTATGAACATATTTATGAACATATATAAACATATTTATGAACATATATGAACATATATGAACATATATGAACATATTTCTGAACATATATAAACATATTTATGAACATATATGAACACATAAACATATTTATAAACATATATAAACATATTTATGAACATATTTATGAACATATATGAACATATATGAACATATTTATGAACATATATAAACATATTTATGAACATATATGAACAAATATAAACATATTTATGAACATATATGAACATATTTATGAACATATATGAACATGTATAAACATATATGAACATATATAAACATATATGAACATATTTATGAACATATATAAACATATATGAACATATTTATGAACATATATAAACATATTTATGAACATATATGAACACATATAAACATATTTATGAACATATATAAACATATTTATGAACATATATGAACATATTTATGAACATATACGAACATATGAGTATATATGAATGTGAATGTATTGTTTACAGACATGTATTGTTTACAGACACATGTATTGTTGACAGACATGTATTGTTGACAGACACACGTATCGTTGACAGACACACGTATCGTTGACAGACACACGTATCGTTGACAGACACACGTATCGTTGACAGACACATGTATTGTTGACAGACATGTATCGTTGACAGACACACGTATCGTTGACAGACATGTATCGTCGACAGACACACGTATCGTTGACAGACACATGTATTGTTGACAGACATGTATCGTTGACAGACACACGTATCGTTGACAGACACACGTATCGTTGACAGACATGTATTGTTGACAGACATGTATCGTTGACAGACACACGTTATGTCGACAGACATGTATCGTTGACAGACATGTATCGTTGACAGACATGTATCGTTGACAGACACATGTATTGTTGACAGACACATGTATTGTTGACAGACACACGTATTGTTGACAGACACACGTATTGTTGACAGACATGTATTGTTGACAGACACATGTATTGTTGACAGACACACGTATTGTTGACAGACATGTATTGTTGACAGACATGTATTGTTGACAGACACACAAATCGTTGACAGACATGTATCGTTGACAGACACATGTATCGTTGACAGACACATGTATCGTTGACAGACATGTATTGTTGACAGACACATGTATCGTTGACAGACATGTATTGTTGACAGACACATGTATTGTTGACAGACAT
The DNA here is from genome assembly GCA_004119915.2 of Collichthys lucidus. NCBI lineage: Eukaryota > Metazoa > Chordata > Actinopteri > Sciaenidae > Collichthys > Collichthys lucidus. Next base: position 61,401 of record ML240782.1, on the reverse strand, counting down.
GTATCGTCGACAGATACACGTATCGTCGACAGACACATGTATTGTTGACAGATACATGTATTGTCGACAGATACACGTATCGTCGACAGACACATGTATTGTTGACAGATACATGTATTGTCGACAGATACACGTATCGTCGACAGACACATGTATTGTTGACAGACACATGTATTGTTGACAGACACATGTATTGTTGACAGATACATGTATTGTCGACAGACACATGTATTGTTGACAGACACATGTATTGTTGACAGACACATGTATTGTTGACAGACACATGTATTGTTGACAGACACATGTATTGTTGACAGACATATGTATTGTTGACAGACACATGTATTGTTGACAGACACATGTATTGTTGACAGACAGGTGTATTGTTGACAGACACATGTATTGTTGACAGACACACGTATTGTTGACAGACACATGTATTGTTGACAGACACATGTATTGTTGACAGACACATGTATTGTTGACAGACACATGTATTGTTGACAGATACATGTATTGTTGACAGACACATGTATTGTTGACAGACAGGTGTATTGTTGACAGACATATGTATTGTTGACAGACACATGTATTGTTGACAGACATGTATTGTTGACAGACATATGTATTGTTGACAGACACATGTATTGTTGACAGACACATGTATTGTTGACAGACAGGTGTATTGTTGACAGACAGGTGTATTGTTGACAGACACATGTATTGTTGACAGACACATGTATCGTCGACAGACACATGTATTGTTGACAGACAGGTGTATTGTTGACAGACAGGTGTATTGTTGACAGATACATGTATTGTTGACAGACATGTATTGTTGACAGACATGTATTGTTGACAGACATGTATTGTTGACAGACAGGTGTATTGTTGACAGACAGGTGTATTGTTGACAGACAGGTGTATTGTTGACAGACATGTATTGTTGACAGACATGTATTGTTGACAGACAGGTGTATTGTTGACAGACACATGTATTGTTGACAGACAGGTGTATTGTTGACAGACACATGTATTGTTGACAGACAGGTGTATTGTTGACAGACACATGTATTGTTGACAGACATATATTGTTGACAGACATATATTGTTGACAGACAGGTGTATTGTTGACAGACACATGTATTGTTGACAGACATATATTGTTGACAGATACATATATTGTTGACAGACATGTATTGTTGACAGACATGTATTGTTGACAGACATGTATTGTTGACAGACACATGTATTGTTGACAGACACATGTATTGTTGACAGACATGTATTGTTGACAGACACATGTATTGTTGACAGACACATGTATTGTTGACAGACACATGTATTGTTGACAGACATGTATTGTTGACAGACATGTATTGTTGACAGACACATGTATTGTTGACAGACACATGTATTGTTGACAGACATATATTGTTGACAGACACATGTATCGTTGACAGACACATGTATTGTTGACAGACACATGTATTGTTGACAGACACATGTATTGTTGACAGACACATGTATTGTTGACAGACACATGTATTGTTGACAGACATGTATTGTTGACAGACATGTATTGTTGACAGACACATGTATTGTTGACAGACACATGTATTGTTGACAGACATGTATTGTTGACAGACATGTATTGTTGACAGACACATGTATTGTTGACAGACACATGTATTGTTGACAGACATATATTGTTGACAGACATGTATTGTTGACAGACACATGTATCGTTGACAGACACATGTATCGTTGACAGACACATGTATTGTTGACAGACATGTATTGTTGACAGATACATATATTGTTGACAGATACATGTATTGTTGACAGACTGTAGTAAACGTGTTGATGGTCTCACCTTTCCCACCTCGGCGTTCCCGAGGCTGATTACCTTCACGCGCAGTGACTTCTTGTTGTCTCTTCGCTTCGGCGCGTTCGTTTCCATCTTGTTTTCTTATGCGGCGAACACGCTGAGCGAACACCGCTGAGCGAACACGCTGAGCGAACACGCTGACAGCCGCTGTTTGTTCGTTATGAGAGCGCGGCTAACGCGGCTAACGCGGCTAACGCGGCTAACGCGGCTAACGCGGGCTAGCAGTTAGCACGGCTCTTGCACGGTCTTCGTGACGTCTTAATGAACCACACGCGTCGCTCTGCGTTAGCATCAGTGCTAATGTTTGTGCTGAGCTGCCATCGTGACGCACAGCCAGCCCGTTAGCCTCATAGCACACAATGCTAACCAGCTAGCCGCTTCAAAGTTCCGCTCGCCCTTTCAAAATAAAAGTCCTTCCTCTTCTTCATTACAGGCGGTCTTGTTTACAGTTTATGACGCAGCACTCCTTCAAAATAACTTTATGACTTATACTAACAATTATCAAGAAGATTATTATTATTAGTTATTATCATACATCTAGATGAAACACTGCTAAACATTAAGTGCTTGATAAATGTTTTAATTTAACGTTATTTTAGTTCTTAGACAAGTTCGACTATGAAACCATTAAGAATATTATTTATCATGTACTGCTGGTTTGCAGTTTAAATATCTGTTTTTGTTCCAGATTCATAATTTATAAACAAACAAACATTCATGATGAAAAGATGGCAGAACTCACCGCTTCATTTGGACTCATTACATTTTATTATCAGACATGACGTCATCACAAAGCAACAAATTCTCAGGAAAATATTCAAACAACAAATGAACAGAGTGACATCACAACCAACCGACCGACCAACTGACCGACCGACCAACCAACTGACCAACTGACCAACCAACCGACCAACCAACTGACCAACTGACCAACCATCCAACCAACCAACCAACTGACCAATCAACTGACCAATCAACTGACCAACCAACCAACCAACTGACCAACCATCCAACCAACTGACCAACTGACCAACCAACCGACCAACCAACTGACCAACTGACCAACCATCCAACCAACTGACCAATCAACTGACCAACCAACCAACCAACTGACCAACCATCCAACCAACTGACCAATCAACTGACCAACCAACCAACCAACTGACCAACTGACCAACCAACCGACCAACCAACTGACCAACTGACCAACCATCCAACCAACCAACCAAGTGACCAATCAACTGACCAATCAACTGACCAACCAACCAACCAACTGACCAACCATCCAACCAACTGACCAATCAACTGACCAATCAACTGACCAACCAACCAACCAACTGACCAACCAACCGACCAACCAACTGACCGACCGACCAACCATCCAACCAACTGACCAACCATCCAACCAACTGACCAATCAACTGACCAATCAACTGACCAACCAACCAACCAACTGACCAACCAACCGACCAACCAACTGACAGACCGACCAACCATCCAACCAACCAACCAACTGACTAATCAACTGACCAATCAACTGACCAACCAACCAACCAACTGACCAACCATCCAACCAACTGACCAACCAACTGACCAACCAACTGACCAACCAACCAACCAACCAACCGACCAACCAACCAACCAACTGACCAATCAACTAAACCATCCAACCAACTGACCAACCAACCAATCAACCAACCAATCAACTGACCAACCAATAAATCAACAGCAATACTTCAAAAAGGAAACTTAAAGCTGCATTCAAATGTTAAAGCTGCAAAGACACCTGAGTGTACGGAGGCCCAGAAGGTCCAATCGTAAGAAACAAACTAACTAATAAGACAGAAATATATAAAATGTGTAATTTAACCATTTAATTCAAGTTCTTGGAAATATTAATTCATGTGATAAGTTTTACTGAAACTTTTAAATGTTTCATTTAATATATTTTTATTATTTCATATCAGACGTCTGAAACGTGAGCGAGCGATCACCTGATCTGGATTTTAATTATTTATTTTTTTTTTAAATGAGTTAATCATTTGTAAAAAAGTTATTTCTAAAACCTGACACGGTCTCAGGTAGCTGACACCTGTGTGACATCATGAGGTTCATGGAGTCATGTGACTGTGTGAATGGTGTGTGCAGCCAATAGAAATACACGTGATATATTTAACTAATAACAACATCTCAAAGCACAAAGTGGAGGCGGAGCAGGCTTCAGGTGTCGCACGCGTTAGCGAGCAGAAGTGGCTTCATCTGCAGCGAGTCGTAGGTGTCTTTGGTGGCCGAGCTCAGATCCTGGACAAACAATGAGATTATTATATATATAATAATATATATATATTATTTCATGATATATAATATTTATTTCATATTGTGTAATATATATATATATATATATTTATTTCAGATCTGTTAGCTGTCCACTCACCTGGTACACCTTCTCGGTCTTCCTCTGACGCTGCTGACGTGGAAAATGTCAAACATTAAAATATGAAAACAGATTCAAACTTCCTGAAATGAACAAGTGCAAAGAAGAATAAAGAACAACAACAGCTCAGACCTCTCGCTTGACAGGAAGCTCTTATATTCTCCGTCTGGGTGGGTTCAAGCCCTGATGAAGAAAATCTTTATTTACTCTGCAGCTGAAAATTATTACACGCACAAGTTTTTAGCACAAGTCCAGGTCGAGTCTCAAGTCTCTGGTCAGAGTCCAAGTCACAGTTTAGTGAGACTGAAGTGCAACTCGAGTCTTATTCTATATTATATTATATAAATCTTACCGTATACGTGGCGTTGTCGTCCATCACTCTGCGGTTCTACAGAACAGAACAGAACAGACTCAGTCAGGGTTCTAGTGTTTTAGGTTCTGTCAGAGAACTTTAGGAAATGAAATCAGATTCACTCACTCGTCCTCTCTCTGGATCTCCTCTCATCAGCGGGGCGTAACCTGCCGAGTCCTGACCCTGAAGATCCTGAACAACACAAAGCAGAGGACTTAGCTCGAGGCTAACTTAGCCTAGTGCTAACTTAGCTTAGAGCTAACTTAGCCTAGTGCTAACTTAGCTCTGAACTACCCTAGCCTGGTGCTACCTTAGCCTGTTGCTAACTTAGCCTGGTGCTAACTTAGCTCTGAGCTACCTTAGCCTGGTGCTAACTTAGCTCTGAGCTACCTTAGCCTGGTGCTAACTTAGCTCTGAGCTACCTTAGCCTGGTGCTAACTTAGCTCTGAGCTAACTCAGCCTGGTGCTAACTTAGCTCTGAGTTAACTTAGCCTGGTGCTAACTTAGCTCTGAGCTAACTTAGCATGGTGCTAACTTAGCCTGATGCTAACTTAGCTCTGAGTTAACTTAGCCTGGTGCTAACTTAGCCTGATGCTAACTTAGCTCTGAGTTAACTTAGCCTGGTGCTAACTTAGCTCTGAGCTAACTTAGCTCTGAGCTACCTTAGCCTGGTGCTAACTTAGCTCTGAGCTAAGTTAGCTCTGAACTAAATTAGCCTGGTGCTAACTTAGCTCTGAGCTAAGTTAGCTCTGAACTAAATTAGCCTGATGCTAACTTAGCCTGGTGCTAACTTAACTCTGAGCTAACTTAGCCTGGTGCTAACTTTGTGGGGTTTTATTATCGCCTCGTTAAAACATGCAAGAGTGGCTTTATAGATTAAAAATGATTTTGTCTTTAAATTACATCATAAAATTTAATGATCGAACAATGTGCTAATATCAGTTAGCTTAGCATCAGTTAGCTTAGCATCCTTATGAACTGTCTTAGCATCTTCAGGCTCGCTTGTGATGCTGCAGCCACTTCCTGTTTACGTAGCCATTGCTCTCGATTGGTCGGTGCTGCAGAGGTTTCCTAGCAACAGACTCACGCTGTAGATGCCCTCGTCCGTCGTCTTCACTCTGGTCCTGAAGAACTGCAAACATCAGAACATCGGTTAGAGAGCAGAGAGAGCAGAAGCAGGCGGTCAGCAGGACGGCGGCCTCACCTTCTCCTTGATGAACATGCCGGTGATGACGAGTCCGTACAGGCCGAGGAAGCCGTCCAGGATGTAGCACAGCTGGGGGTCGTACAAGGCCAGCGCCTCTGCGGGGGTCAAAGGTCACGCGTTAGTTTGTGAGGTCACTGTAGAGTGACACCATCTGAACACGTGTCCAGGGCGGACCTCCCTCACACGTCCACACCCGCAGCATCAGCGTCCCCGTGTCTGTGTTGCCACGGCGACACAAATAAAAAGCAGATCTCAACACAACACACACACACACACACACACAACACACGACACACACACACCACACACACACCACACACACCACGAACAACACACACCACACACACACACACACACACACACACACACACACACACCACACACACACACACACACACACACCACACACGCACACACACCCCACACACACACACACCACGGTGGTTTCACGGTCACGTCAGCAGCAGAACATCTGATAAAAATAACGTCTGATAAAAGATCGAGCATGAGGACAGGA
>ML240782.1:0-52500 GCA_004119915.2 Collichthys lucidus | reverse complement strand
GGGCTGAACGCTGTTCCTCATAAATATCCAGATATCATTATTATATCAGGTCATTACCTGTTCTGTAGTTTATTATGTTGTACCTGGTGTAAATGTTCCACACATGCTGGAAGTGAGCAGCTGTCTCACTGTAACCTCCAGACAAACAGACGGATGGAAAAACCAGTTTCACTTTCAGTTCAGATTGCAGCAGCTGATGAATGATGTCTCAGCCTTCAGGCTTCATACGTGACCTGATTTATTAAAACACTCGTTAGCTGCCAGAGATCAACAGAGAAATACGTGACGATGCTCAGCTAGCTGATCATCAGGTATCAGATTTGACTCATTTAGTCAAATGTCAGCTGAGACCTTGCAGACTGAGTCGCAGCTCATCTGTAGCTGCTGTAATTATCTTCATGCACGGCCATGAGTCACGCCAGTTTCAGATTAACGAGGCCTGATCTGTCAGATACCGCCTCCTTTCACGTTTAGCCGTCTCATGTTTTCAAACTGTTTCGACACGATTCGTCGGTTGCTCGAGTTCCTGAACACCTGAGAGAGAATCCAGGACAGCTCGCTCTGCACAAAAACTACATTCATGTCAGTGCAGCGCTCTTTTCTGGTGTTTGGTCACTGAGGTCTGCTTCTGTCTCTTCATCAGCTCGCCGAGCTGAACTTCACTTCAGAGACGTTCCAGCTTCAGAAACCACAGAGCTGCTTCCTGCAGTGAGGCGAGGGCTCACTGTTTGTGCTCGCTTCATTTCCTTCAGTACAAGACAAAACAGAGCTGCAACACGGCGACTATGAGAGTTCCTATGAGACGCTCACAGCCAGAAACATTCAACCAGCAATGCAGTACTGGAATACTGTGTGTGTGTCTGAAAACTTTACTTTACTTTACTTTACTTTACTTTACTTTACTTTGACACTTTACTTTACTTTACTTTACTTTACTTTGACACTTTACTTTACTTTACTTTACTTTACTTTGACACTTTACTTTACTTTACATTACTTTACTTTGACACTTTACTTTACTTTGTCACTTTACTTTGTCACTTTACTTTACTTTACTTTACTTTACTTTACTTTGACACTTTACTTTACTTTACTTTACTTTACTTTGACACTTTACTTTACTTTACTTTACTTTACTTTGACACTTTACTTTACTTTACATTACTTTACTTTACTTTACTTTACTTTGACACTTTACTTTACTTTGTCACTTTACTTTGTCACTTTACTTTACTTTACTTTACTTTGACACTTTACTTTACTTTGACACTTTACTTTACTTTACTTTACTTTGTCACTTTACATTACTTTACTTTACTTTACTTTGTCACTTTACATTACTTTACTTTACTTTACTTTGTTACTTTACATTACTTTACTTTACTTTACTTTACTTTGTTACTTTACATTACTTTACTTTACTTTGACACTTTACTTTACTTTACTTTACTTTGTCACTTTACATTACTTTACTTTACTTTGACACTTTACTTTACTTTACTTTACTTTGACACTTTACTTTACTTTACTTTACTTTACTTTGTTACTTTACATTACTTTACTTTACTTTACTTTACTTTGACACTTTACTTTACTTTACTTTACTTTGACACTTTACTTTACTTTACTTTACTTTACTTTGTCACTTTACATTACTTTACTTTACTTTACTTTGTCACTTTACTTTACTTTACTTTGTCACTTTACTTTACTTTACTTTGTCACTTTACTTTACTTTACTTTGTCACTTTACTTTACTTTACTTTGTCACTTTACTTTACTTTCACACTTTACTTTACTTTGTCACTTTACTTTACTTTACTTTACTTTGTCACTTTACTTTACTTTACTTTGTCAATTTACTTTACTTTACTTTGTCACTTTACTTTACTTTACTTTGTCACTTTACTTTACTTTACTTTGTCACTTTACTTTACTTTGTCACTTTACTTTACTTTACTTTACTTTGTCACTTTACTTTACTTTGTCACTTTACTTTACTTTGTCACTTTACTTTACTTTACTTTGTCACTTTACTTTACTTTACTTTGTCACTTTACTTTACTTTACTTTGTCACTTTACTTTACTTTACTTTGTCACTTTACTTTACTTTGTCACTTTACTTTACTTTACTTTGTCACTTTACTTTACTTTACTTTGTCACTTTACTTTACTTTACTTTGTCACTTTACTTTACTTTACTTTGTCACTTTACTTTACTTTACTTTACTTTGTCACTTTACTTTACTTTGTCACTTTACTTTACTTTACTTTGTCACTTTACTTTACTTTACTTTACTTTGTCACTTTACTTTACTTTACTTTACTTTGTCACTTTACTTTACTTTGTCACTTTACTTTACTTTGTCACTTTACTTTACTTTGTCACTTTACTTTACTTTGTCACTTTACTTTACTTTGTCACTTACTTTACTTTACTTTGTCACTTTACTTACTTTACTTTGTCACTTTACTTTACTTTACTTTGTCACTTTCTTTACTTTACTTGTCACTTTACTTTACTTTGTCCTTTACTTTACTTTACTTGTCACTTTACTTTACTTTACTTTGTCACTTTACTTTACTTTACTTTGTCACTTTACTTTACTTTTTACTTTACTTTGTCACTTTACTTTACTTTACTTGTCACTTTACTTTACTTTACTTTTCACTTTACTTTACTTTACTTTACTTTGTCACTTTACTTTACTTTGTCACTTACTTTACTTTACGTCCTTCTTTACTTTGTCACTTTACTTTACTTTGTCACTTTACTTACTTTGTCACTTTACTTTACTTACTTTGTCACTTTACTTTACTTTACACTTGTACTTCTTTCTTTACTTTACTTTGTCACTTTACTTTACTTTGTCACTTTCTTTTCTTTACTTTGTCACTTTACTTTACTTTGTCACTTTACTTTACTTTACTTTGTCACTTTACTTTACTTTGTCACTTACTTTACTTTGTCACTACTTACTTTACTTTACTTTACTTTACTTTGTCACTTTACTTTACTTTACTTTGTCACTTTACTTTACTTTGTCACTTTACTTTACTTTGTCACTTTACTTTACTTTACTTTGTCACTTTACTTTACTTTACTTTGTCACTTTACTTTACTTTACTTTACTTTGTCACTTTACTTTACTTTGTCACTTTACTTTACTTTACTTTACTTTACTTTACTTTGTCACTTTACTTTACTTTACTTTGTCACTTTACTTTACTTTACTTTTCACTTTACTTTACTTTGTCACTTTACTTTACTTTACTTTGTCACTTTACTTTACTTGTCACTTTACTTTACTTTGTCACTTTACTTTACTTTGTCACTTTACTTTACTTTGTCACTTTACTTTACTTTACTTTGTCACTTTACTTTACTTTACTTTACTTTACTTTACTTTGTCACTTTACTTTACTTTACTTTGTCACTTTACTTTACTTTACTTTGTCACTTTACTTTACTTTGTCACTTTACTTTACTTTACTTTGTCACTTTACTTTACTTTACTTTACTTTACTTTGTCACTTTACTTTACTTTACTTTGTCACTTTACTTTACTTTACTTTACTTTACTTTGTCACTTTACTTTACTTTACTTTGTCACTTTACTTTACTTTGTCACTTTACTTTACTTTGTCACTTTACTTTACTTTGTCACTTTTTTACTTTACTTTACTTTGTCACTTTACTACTTTACTTTACTTTACTTACTTTGTCACAGTTTGAAACTGTGCGAGCGCTGTGATGGACAGTCTCTAAAATGAAGGCGATGGCATGGTGCAGTCGTCATTAACTCTCTGTGGTCTGATTTACTTTGTGGATATGTTCACCTTTAAACTGGTCTAATCTGGTTTAAACTGGTCTAATGTGGTTTAAACTGGTCTAATCTGGTTTAACTGGGGCTGTGTTTAGCTCAGTTTGTACAGTATGTGCCCTGTGTACGGAGGCTCAGTCCTCGCCGTGGAAGCCCAGGGTTTGAGTCCGACCCGTGGCTCTTTCCCGCACGTCGTTCCCCGTCACTCTTCAGCTGTCTCTGTACAATAAAGCTCAAAAAGGCCAAAAAAGCAACAGTGGTCCATCACACGGAGACTCTCGAAGGAAAATAATTAAATTGAAGCACATCTCCAGGTTCAAAGAAGAACAAACAGAAGTGACACGAGCGACACGGAGCCGCGTTTGTCACTTCAGGATTTTCACGCGTTCTCACAGGAAGTTACATGCAGATAATGGCGGGTCAACAAAAACCATCAGAACTTATTTTTCAATAGTTTTAAATATATAAATATTATAAAGTTGACGTGAGTGCACGTTTTGAAAATCAAACAGACGTTCTGTCCGTGTCTTTAGAAAGAAGATTGAAGTCCGTGACATGTTGACCTGAACCCTTCGAGTCTTCGTGATCTGGACTCTTACCTGCCGGGGCAAACATGGAGGCGAGGACCAGCAGGCCACACGTCCACACCTGGAGCTCCATCCCACACCGCTCTGCCCAAAAACACGATTTCTGCACCAGAGACGAACCGAAGGACGACTTAGACAAGCGAGCGTCTTCCTCTGCCGTCTTTAAGTAGAACAGGAAGTGGTGAGGAGCTGCTGTGGCAGGTGACACACATGATCTGAACGAGTGTGTCCCACACACACACACACATACACACACACATATACACACACACACACACACACACATACACACACATACACACATATACACACACACACACACACTTTAATGTGTCTTAATATTTCATTGATCCAACTGTTTTTGTTGCGTATGAACATAAAGTGTTGAAGTCTCTCAGCCTGTCAGCGTCCACACAGAGGAAGAAGATGCTTGATGGACTTCAGTCCACACAGAGGAAGAAGAAGATGCTTGATGGACTTCAGTCCACACAGAGGAAGAAGATGCTTGATGGACTTCAGTCCACACAGAGGAGGAAGAAGATGCTTGATGGACTTCAGTCCACACAGAGGAGGAAGAAGATGCTTGATGGACTTCAGTCCACACAGAGGAGGAAGATGATGCTTGATGGACTTCAGTCCACACAGAGGAGGAAGAAGATGCTTGATGGACTTCAGTCCACACAGAGGAAGAAGATGCTTGATGGACTTCAGTCCACACAGAGGAGGAAGAAGATGCTTGATGGACTTCAGTCCACACAGAGGAGGAAGATGATGCTTGATGGACTTCAGTCCACACAGAGGAGGAAGAAGATGCTTGATGGACTTCAGTCCACACAGAGGAAGAAGAAGATGCTTGATGGACTTCAGTCCACACAGAGGAGGAAGAAGATGCTTGATGGACTTCAGTCCACACAGAGGAGGAAGATGATGCTTGATGGACTTCAGTCCACACAGAGGAAGAAGAAGATGCTTGATGGACTTCAGTCCACACAGAGGAGGAAGAAGATGCTTGATGGACTTCAGTCCACACAGAGGAGGAAGATGATGCTTGATGGACTTCAGTCCACACAGAGGAGGAAGAAGATGCTTGATGGACTTCAGTCCACACAGAGGAGGAAGATGATGCTTGATGGACTTCAGTCCACACAGAGGAAGAAGAAGATGCTTGATGGACTTCAGTCCACACAGAGGAGGAAGAAGATGCTTGATGGACTTCAGTCCACACAGAGGAGGAAGAAGATGCTTGATGGACTTCAGTCCACACAGAGGAGGAAGAAGATGCTTGATGGACTTCAGTCCACACAGAGGAGGAAGAAGATGCTTGATGGACTTCAGTCCACACAGAGGAAGAAGATGCTTGATGGACTTCAGTCCACACAGAGGAAGAAGATGCTTGATGGACTTCAGTCCACACAGAGGAGGAAGATGATGCTTGATGGACTTCAGTCCACACAGAGGAGGAAGAAGATGCTTGATGGACTTCAGTCCACACAGAGGAAGAAGAAGATGCTTGATGGACTTCAGTCCACACAGAGGAAGAAGAAGATGCTTGATGGACTTCAGTCCACACAGAGGAAGAAGAAGATGCTTGATGGACTTCAGTCCACACAGAGGAAGAAGATGCTTGATGGACTTCAGTCCACACAGAGGAAGAAGAAGATGCTTGATGGACTTCAGTCCACACAGAGGAGGAAGAAGATGCTTGATGGACTTCAGTCCACACAGAGGAGGAAGAAGATGCTTGATGGACTTCAGTCCACACAGAGGAGGAAGAAGATGCTTGATGGACTTCAGTCCACACAGAGGAGGAAGAAGATGCTTGATGGACTTCAGTCCACACAGAGGAGGAAGATGCTTGATGGACTTCAGTCCACACAGAGGAGGAAGATGCTTGATGGACTTCAGTCCACACAGAGGAGGAAGATGATGCTTGATGGACTTCAGTCCACACAGAGGAGGAAGAAGATGCTTGATGGACTTCAGTCCACACAGAGGAGGAAGATGATGCTTGATGGACTTCAGTCCACACAGAGGAAGAAGAAGATGCTTGATGGACTTCAGTCCACACAGAGGAGGAAGAAGATGCTTGATGGACTTCAGTCCACACAGAGGAGGAAGAAGATGCTTGATGGACTTCAGTCCACACAGAGGAGGAAGAAGATGCTTGATGGACTTCAGTCCACACAGAGGAGGAAGAAGATGCTTGATGGACTTCAGTCCACACAGAGGAAGAAGATGCTTGATGGACTTCAGTCCACACAGAGGAAGAAGATGCTTGATGGACTTCAGTCCACACAGAGGAGGAAGATGATGCTTGATGGACTTCAGTCCACACAGAGGAGGAAGAAGATGCTTGATGGACTTCAGTCCACACAGAGGAAGAAGAAGATGCTTGATGGACTTCAGTCCACACAGAGGAAGAAGAAGATGCTTGATGGACTTCAGTCCACACAGAGGAAGAAGAAGATGCTTGATGGACTTCAGTCCACACAGAGGAAGAAGATGCTTGATGGACTTCAGTCCACACAGAGGAAGAAGAAGATGCTTGATGGACTTCAGTCCACACAGAGGAGGAAGAAGATGCTTGATGGACTTCAGTCCACACAGAGGAGGAAGAAGATGCTTGATGGACTTCAGTCCACACAGAGGAGGAAGAAGATGCTTGATGGACTTCAGTCCACACAGAGGAGGAAGAAGATGCTTGATGGACTTCAGTCCACACAGAGGAGGAAGATGCTTGATGGACTTCAGTCCACACAGAGGAAGAAGATGCTTGATGGACTTCAGTCCACACAGAGGAAGAAGAAGATGCTTGATGGACTTCAGTCCACACAGAGGAAGAAGAAGATGCTTGATGGACTTCAGTCCACACAGAGGAGGAAGAAGATGCTTGATGGACTTCAGTCCACACAGAGGAGGAAGAAGATGCTTGATGGACTTCAGTCCACACAGAGGAGGAAGAAGATGCTTGATGGACTTCAGTCCACACAGAGGAAGAAGATGCTTGATGGACTTCAGTTACCCTCCCTCAGGTCTGGCTCAGTTCCCCGCTCACTCAAACTGGCTGCTTCCTCAAAGAACCTGGACTCTGACATCCTGTCGAACACTGCAGCGTATTGTCTCCACTCAGCTCACAGCCCACCTCTGCTCAAACCACCTGCTCGAACCATTTCAGTCCGGTTTCCGGCACCAGCACCGAAACAGCCGTCCTCAAAGTCACCAATGAGATCCTCCTCTCCGCAGACTCCGCCCACCTCTCCATCCTCATCCTCCTGGACCTCACTGCAGCTTTCGACACCATTAACCATTCTCCTCCCTCGATCACTGGCACTGCTCTCTCCTGGCTTCATCCACATGACTGCACGTCCTCCACTGCTCCTCCTTCCCAAGGCGTCCCCCAGGGTTCGGTGCTCGGTCCTCTCCTCTTCATACTCTACCTGCTCCCCCTTGGCAACATCATTCGCCACCATGGTCTTCATTTCCACTGTTATGCCGATGACGTCCAGCTTTATATCTCCACCAACTCCATCACCCCCCCGCGGCCCCACTCACTGCACTCTCTCCAACTGCCTCGCCGACACCAAATCCTGGATGCAGACCAACTTCCTCAAACTAAACTGTGACAAATCCCTCACCAAGACCACCTCAACATCGACAACTCCACCCTGTCTCCATCCCCCCACAGTCGCAACCTCGGAGTCATCTTTGACAATAACCTCTCCTTTGAGCATCACAACCCCAAATCCCCAGAACTGCCTCCTTCCTTCTCAGAAACAAGCCCGACTCCATCACTGCTGCTGAAACCCTCATTCACGCCTTCATCACTTCCAGAACTGACTACTGTAACAGCATCCAAAACTTTAAATAAACTACAGTACATCCAAAACTCTGCTCGTCTGCTCACCCACCCGTGATCACATCACTCCTCCAGAAACTCCACTGGCTCCAGTTCCACAGCTGATGCAAACCTCCTGACTCCTCCACCCAGGACCAGGCACCGAGCCTGGGGCGACAGTCTCTGCAGCTGCCCCCTCCCTCTGGAACTGGACTGAGCTGCCCACCTTCAAATCTCTGACAAAATCCTTTTTCCACCATGAAAAGTGCTTTTAAATAAAATTTATTATTATTATTATGAAACTCATCATCTTCATCCTCACCGGACCAAACATCAAAAGTTGCACCAACTTCAGCTCGGCCTCCGTCGACGTCTTCTGATGCATTAGAAAACGCCTTCGTCCAAATATGGTCACTTCTGGCTCCAGCGCGGTGACGTCACGGTGTGTTTGCAGAGAACCAATGAGAACGCTTCGTTCAGCGTCTCCATTTGATGCGACTTTGTTTTTACTTCACGATGCTAAACGTTGTTTTGTGTGATTGATGATGTCACTAATAGAAAGACAGAAGACGTGGAGACGTTTCTTCACAAACTTTATTTCTATAAATCATTTCTCCAAAAATAGAAAACTCTTATTTTGAAAGCAGATTCAGGTGAGCACCTGAAGCTAAGAATCATGGGAGATGAAGTTTAAAAGATGACACACGTTAAAGCTTCATAAACCAGAATGTGACAGTGTGACTGAACGATTGTCTCCTGGTACAGACAGGTACAGACACAGACAGGTACAGACACAGACAGGTACAGACACAGACAGGTACAGACAGGTACAGACAGGTACAGACACAGACAGGTACAGACAGGTACAGACAGGTACAGACACAGACAGGTACAGACACAGACAGGTACAGACAGGTACAAACAGGTACAGACAGACAGGTACAGACACAGACAGGTACAGACACAGACAGGTACAGGTACAGACAGGTACAAACAGGTACAGACAGGTACAGACACAGACAGGTACAGACACAGACAGGTACAGACACAGACAGGTACAGGTACAGACAGGTACAAACAGGTACAGACAGGTACAGGTACAGACAGGTACAGGTACAGACAGGTACAAACAGGTACAGGTACAGACAGACACAGGTACAGACACAGACAGACACAGACAGGTACAGACACAGACAGGTACAGACACAGACAGGTACAGACAGGTACAGACACAGACAGGTACAGACACAGACAGGTACAGACACAGACAGGTACAGACAGGTACAGACAGGTACAGACACAGACAGGTACAGACACAGACAGGTACAGACAGGTACAGACAGGTACAGACAGGTACAGACACAGACAGGTACAGACAGGTACAGACACAGACAGGTACAGACACAGACAGGTACAGACAGGTACAGACAGGTACAGACAGGTACAGACACAGACAGGTACAGACAGGTACAGACACAGACAGGTACAGACACAGACAGGTACAGACAGGTACAGACAGGTACAGACAGGTACAGACACAGACAGGTACAGACACAGACAGGTACAGACACAGACAGGTACAGGTACAGACACAGACAGGTACAGACACAGACAGGTACAGACACAGACAGGTACAGACAGGTACAGACAGGTACAGACACAGACAGGTACAGACAGGTACAGACAGGTACAGACAGGTACAGACACAGACAGGTACAGACAGGTACAGACACAGACAGGTACAGACACAGACAGGTACAGACAGGTACAGACAGGTACAGACAGGTACAGACACAGACAGGTACAGACAGGTACAGACACAGACAGGTACAGACACAGACAGGTACAGACACAGACAGGTACAGACAGGTACAGACAGGTACAGGTACAGACACAGACAGGTACAGACAGGTACAGACAGGTACAGGTACAGACACAGACAGGTACAGACACAGACAGGTACAGACAGGTACAGACAGACACAGACAGGTACAGACACAGACAGGTACAGGTACAGAGGCACTTTGTTTTCTTTATTTCCATCTGAATATTTTAATATTTTGGTTTCCAGCTGCAGTCGAACATGAAGCTTTTTGTTTGTCTGTTTGTTTGAATGAAGCTCAGCGGCTCCCTCAGCTGGTCAAACATGTTCATGACAGAGCGACACACCTACACACACACACACACACACACACACACACACACACACACACACACACACACACACACACACACACACACACACACACACACACCTGAGACTCACTGCAGGGAAAGAACAAAGTCTCATGTTTCACGTTGTGGCTTTCAAAGGACTATAAAGAACTACAAACAGAGCCAAGAGAACTACAAGAGCCAGCAGCCTGGCAGTCAGCCGAGCTTCCTGTGCGGCGCTGCCTGGAAGTATTCGTCTGGAGTGACGGTCTTCACGCCGCCAAAATAATCCAGCACCCACACCTGCAACGAGCAACGTGGACGTTAACGAGGCGTCTGATGACGTGAAACACCTAAAAACAGCTGTTTGTGTGAAATGACCTCAGTACTGCAGTTATCAGTAGTACTACTACTTATGCTGCCATAGGATTAGACTGCAGGGGGACTTCTGTCTCTGGTCCAGCAGGTTCTCCTGGATCGTGCTGCTGCTGTGATCCTGCACGACGTCCACTACACATATTACTGCTGTCATTATTACTGCTGTCATTATTACTGCTGTCATTATTACTGCTGTCATTATTACTACTGTCATTATTACTGCTGTCATTATTACTGCTGTCATTATTACTGCTGTCATTATTACTGCTGTCATTATTACTACTGTCATTATTACTGCTGTCATTATTACTGCTGTCATCATTACTGCTGTCATCATTACTGCTGTCATCATCACTGCTGTCATTATCACTGCTGTCATTATCACTGCTGTCATTATCACTGCTGTCATTATCACTGCTGTCATTATCACTGCTGTCATTATCACTGCTGTCATTATCACTGCTGTCATTATCACTGCTGTCATTATTACTGCTGTCATTATCACTGCTGTCATTATCACTGCTGTCATTATCACTGCTGTCATTATCACTGCTGTCATTATTACTGCTGTCATTATTACTGCTGTCATTATTACTACTGTCATTATTACTACTGTCATTATTACTGCTGTCATTATTACTGCTGTCATTATTACTGCTGTCATTATTACTGCTGTCATTATTACTGCTGTCATTATTACTGCTGTCATTATTACTGCTGTCATTATTACTGCTGTCATTATTACTGCTGTCATTATTACTGCTGTCATTATTACTGCTGTCATTATTACTACTGTCATTATTACTACTGTCATTATTACTGCTGTCATTATTACTGCTGTCATTATTACTGCTGTCATTATTACTGCTGTCATTATTACTACTGTCATTATTACTGCTGTCATTATTACTGCTGTCATTATTACTACTGTCATTATTACTGCTGTCATTATTACTGCTGTCATTATTACTGCTGTCATTATTACTACTGTCATTATTACTGCTGTCATTATTACTACTGTCATTATTACTGCTGTCATTATTACTACTGTCATTATTACTGCTGTCATTATTACTGCTGTCATTATTACTACTGTCATTATTACTGCTGTCATTATTACTGCTGTCATTGTCACTGCTGTCATTATCACTGCTGTCATTATCACTGCTGTCATTATCACTGCTGTCATTATTACTGCTGTCATTATTACTGCTGTCATTATTACTGCTGTCATTATCACTGCTGTCATTATTACTGCTGTCATTATTACTACTGTCATTATTACTACTGTCATTATTACTACTGTCATTATTACTGCTGTCATTATTACTACTGTCATTATTACTGCTGTCATTATTACTGCTGTCATTATTACTACTGTCATTATTACTGCTGTCATTATTACTGCTGTCATTATTACTGCTGTCATTATTACTGCTGTCATTATTACTACTGTCATTATTACTGCTGTCATTATTACTGCTGTCATTATTACTGCTGTCATTATTACTGCTGTCATTATTACTACTGTCATTATTACTGCTGTCATTATCACTGCTGTCATTATCACTGCTGTCATTATTACTGCTGTCATTATTACTACTGTCATTATTACTGCTGTCATTATCACTGCTGTCATTATTACTGCTGTCATTATTACTGCTGTCATTATTACTACTGTCATTATTACTGCTGTCATTATTACTGCTGTCATTATTACTGCTGTCATTATTACTACTGTCATTATTACTGCTGTCATTATCACTGCTGTCATTATTACTGCTGTCATTATTACTGCTGTCATTATTACTACTGTCATTATTACTGCTGTCATTATCACTGCTGTCATTATCACTGCTGTCATTATTACTACTGTCATTATTACTACTGTCATTATTACTACTGTCATTATTACTGCTGTCATTATTACTACTGTCATTATTACTGCTGTCATTATTACTGCTGTCATTATCACTGCTGTCATTATTACTGCTGTCATTATTACTACTGTCATTATTACTACTGTCATTATTACTGCTGTCATTATTACTACTGTCATTATTACTGCTGTCATTCACTGCTGTCATTATTACTGCTGTCATTATTACTACTGCTGTCATTATTACTACTGTCATTATTACTGCTGTCATTATTACTGCTGTCATTATTACTGCTGTCATTATTACTACTGTCATTATCACTGCTGTCATTATCACTGCTGTCATTATTACTGCTGTCATTATTACTGCTGTCATTATTACTACTGTCATTATTACTGCTGTTATTATCACTGCTGTCATTATTACTGCTGTCATTATTACTACTGTCATTATTACTACTGTCATTATTACTACTGTCATTATTACTGCTGTCATTATTACTACTGTCATTATTACTGCTGTCATTATTACTGCTGTCATTATTACTACTGTCATTATTACTGCTGTCATTATTACTGCTGTCATTATTACTGCTGTCATTATTACTACTGTCATTATCACTGCTGTCATTATCACTGCTGTCATTATTACTGCTGTCATTATTACTGCTGTCATTATTACTACTGTCATTATTACTGCTGTCATTATCACTGCTGTCATTATTACTGCTGTCATTATTACTACTGTCATTATTACTACTGTCATTATTACTACTGTCATTATTACTGCTGTCATTATTACTACTGTCATTATTACTACTGTCATTATCACTGCTGTCATTATTACTACTGTCATTATTACTGCTGTCATTATTACTGCTGTCATTATTACTACTGTCATTATCACTGCTGTCATTATCACTGCTGTCATTATTACTACTGTCATTATTACTACTGCTGTCATTATTACTACTGTCATTATTACTGCTGTCATTATTACTGCTGTCATTATTACTACTGTCATTATTACTACTGTCATTATCACTGCTGTCATTATTACTGCTGTCATTATTACTGCTGTCATTATTACTACTGTCATTATCACTACTGTCATTATCACTGCTGTCATTATTACTGCTGTCATTATTACTGCTGTCATTATCACTGCTGTCATTATTACTGCTGTCATTATTACTACTGTCATTATTACTGCTGTCATTATTACTACTGTCATTATTACTGCTGTCATTATTACTGCTGTCATTATTACTACTGTCATTATTACTACTGTCATTATTACTGCTGTCATTATTACTACTGTCATTATTACTGCTGTCATTATTACTACTGTCATTATTACTGCTGTCATTATCACTGCTGTCATTATTACTGCTGTCATTATTACTACTGTCATTATTACTGCTGTCATTATTACTACTGTCATTATTACTGCTGTCATTATTACTGCTGTCATTATTACTACTGTCATTATTACTACTGTCATTATCACTGCTGTCATTATTACTGCTGTCATTATTACTGCTGTCATTATTACTGCTGTCATTATTACTGTCATTATTACTGCTGTCATTATTACTGCTGTCATTATTACTACTGTCATTATTACTACTGTCATATTACTTACTGCTGTCATTATTACTGCTGTCATTATTAATGCTGTCATTATTACTGCTGTCATTATTACTGCTGTCATTATTACTGCTGTCTTATTACTACTGTCATTATTACTGCTGTCATTATTACTGCTGTCATTATTACTACTGTCATTATTACTACTGTCATTATTACTGCTGTCATTATTACTACTGTCATTATTACTACTGTCATTATTAATGCTGTCATTATTACTACTGTCATTATTACTGCTGTCATTATTACTGCTGTCATTATTAATGCTGTCATTATTACTACTGTCATTATTACTGCTGTCATTAATACTGCCATATCTGTTACTGTAATTATTTTATCAGTCATTGTAATTGTACAATCTGTTTGTGTTGATTTGTTCTGTACACTGACATCTATTGCACGTCTGTCCATCCTGGCAGAGGGATCCCTCCTCTGTGGCTCTTCCTGAGGTTTCTTCCACCTTTTTTCCCTGTTAAAGTTTTTCCTCACTCTCTCCGAGGGTCTAAGCACAGAGGGAGTCACTCCCTGTGCAGATTGTAAAGCCTCAGAGGAAAATGGACTTTGTGACTTTGAGCTGTACAAATAAAATTGATTTAATTTGATTTGATTTACTACCTGCAGTTGGTACAGCAGCTGTCAGAGTACAGAGTAGCAGTGGCTGCAGTAGTTATAGTACTGCAGTAGTATGCAGTAGTTATAGTACTGCAGTAGTATGCAGTAGTATGCAGTAGTCGTAGTACTGGTACCTGTGTGATGTTGAACTTGGCGAAGAACCAGTTGTGGTCAGACGGCCAGTCGATCATCTCCGGATGTCGGCTGAACAGAGCTTTCTTAGCAAACTCCGCCTCCGTCCCATTTACCTGGGCAAGAGGAGGGAGGGAGGGAGGTGAGGGTCATGTGACTGCTCAGGCCTTCTCACCTGGGTGTGTGTATTTGTACCTGGACCACAGATCCGGACAGGATGATGTGAGCGCAGAGAGGACTCTGAGGGTCGAAGCCCTGCTGTCTGCAGTAGTCTGTCTGAGCCAGAGACATGGACAGAGACGCCTGAGGGTTCACCTGCAGGGACACACACTTCACTTCAACTGCTTTCAGCACTTCATCTCCGGCATCTTTAACGGACATTCAGCTGCTCTGAGATCAACGCTTCACCTGCTTTCACTGCCTACAGTTAGCACACCTGAAATCAAGCTTGAACTGACGCTTCAGCTCCTTTCACTGACTCTTTAACTGACGCTTCAGCTCGTTTACTGACTCTTTAACTGACGCTTCAGCTCCTATCACTGACTCTTTAACTGACTCTTTAACTGACTCTTTAACTGACTCTTCAGCTCCTTTAACTGACTCTTTAACTGACGCTTCAGCTCCTATCACTGACTCTTTAACTGACTCTTTAACTGACTCTTTAACTGACTCTTCAGCTCCTTTAACTGACTCTTTAACTGACGCTTCAGCTCCTTTCACTGACTCTTTAACTGACTCTTTAACTGACGCTTCAGCTCCTTTCACTGACTCTTTAACTGACGCTTCAGCTCCTTTCACTGACTCTTTAACTGACGCTTCAGCTCCTATCACTGACTCTTTAACTGACTCTTTAACTGACTCTTCAGCTCCTTTAACTGACTCTTTAACTGACGCTTCAGCTCCTATCACTGACTCTTTAACTGACTCTTTAACTGACTCTTTAACTGACGCTTCAGCTCCTTTCACTGACTCTTTAACTGACGCTTCAGCTCCTTTCACTGACTCTTTAACTGACGCTTCAGCTCCTTTCACTGACTCTTTAACTGACTCTTTAACTGACGCTTCAGCTCCTTTCACTGACTCTTTAACTGACGCTTCAGCTCCTTTCACTGACTCTTTAACTGACGCTTTAACTGACTCTTTAACTGACTCTTTAACTGACTCTTTAACTGACTCTTTAACTGACGCTTCAGCTCCTTTCACTGACTCTTTAACTGACTCTTTAACTGACGCTTCAGCTCCTTTCACTGACTCTTTAACTGACTCTTTAACTGACGCTTCAGCTCCTTTCACTGACTCTTTAACTGACGCTTTAACTGACTCTTTAACTGACTCTTTAACTGACGCTTCAGCTCCTTTCACTGACTCTTTAACTGACTCTTTAACTGACGCTTCAGCTCCTTTCACTGACTCTTTAACTGACTCTTTAACTGACGCTTCAGCTCCTTTCACTGACTCTTTAACTGACGCTTCAGCTCCTTTCACTGACTCTTTAACTGACGCTTCAGCTCCTTTCACTGACTCTTTAACTGACTCTTTAACTGACGCTTCAGCTCCTTTCACTGACTCTTTCACTGACTCTTTAACTGACTCTTTAACTGACGCTTCAGCTCCTTTCACTGACTCTTTAACTGACGCTTCAGCTCCTTTCACTGACTCTTTAACTGACGCTTCAGCTCCTTTCACTGGCTCTTTAACTGACGCTTCAGCTCCTTTTACTGACTCTTTAACTGACGCTTCAGCTCCTTTTACTGACTCTTTAACTGACGCTTTAACTGACGCTTCAGCTCCTTTCACTGACTCTTTCACTGACTCTTTAACTGACGCTTCAGCTCCTTTCACTGACTCTTTAACTGACTCTTTAACTGACGCTTCAGCTCCTTTCACTGACTCTTTAACTGACTCTTTAACTGACGCTTCAGCTCCTTTCACTGACTCTTTAACTGACGCTTCAGCTCCTTTCACTGACTCTTTAACTGACGCTTTCACTGACTCTTTAACTGACTCTTTAACTGACTCTTTAACTGACTCTTTCACTGACTCTTTAACTGACGCTTCAGCTCCTTTCACTGACTCTTTAACTGA
Source organism: Collichthys lucidus (assembly GCA_004119915.2). Taxonomy (NCBI): domain Eukaryota; kingdom Metazoa; phylum Chordata; class Actinopteri; family Sciaenidae; genus Collichthys; species Collichthys lucidus. Next base: position 35,363 of record ML240782.1, on the reverse strand, counting down.
CGCTTCAGCTCCTTTCACTGACTCTTTAACTGACGCTTCAGCTCCTTTCACTGACTCTTTCACTGACTCTTTAACTGACGCTTCAGCTCCTTTCACTGACTCTTTCACTAACTCTTTAACTGACGCTTCAGCTCCTTTCACTGACTCTTTCACTGACTCTTTAACTGACGCTTCAGCTCCTTTCACTGACTCTTTAACTGACGCTTTCACTGACTCTTTAACTGACTCTTTAACTGACTCTTTAACTGACTCTTTAACTGACGCTTCAGCTCCTTTCACTGACTCTTTTACTGACTCTTTAACTGACGCTTCAGCTCCTGTCTCTGTCTGTCTGTCTGTCTGTCTCTCTGTCTGTCTGTCTGTGTCTGTCTGTCTGTCTGTCTGTCTGTCTGTCTGTCTGTGTCTGTCTGTCTGTCTCTCTGTCTGTCTGTCTGTCTGTGTCTGTCTGTCTGTGTGTGTCTGTCTGTCTGTCTGTCTGTCTGTCTGTCTGTCTGTCTGTCTGTCTGTCTGTCTGTGTCTGTCTGTGTCTGTCTGTCTGTGTCTGTCTGTCTGTGTCTGTCTGTCTGTCTCTGTCTGTCTGTCTGTGTCTGTCTGTGTCTGTCTGTCTGTGTCTGTCTGTCTGTCTGTCTCTCTGTCTGTCTGTCTGTGTCTGTCTGTGTCTGTCTGTCTGTCTGTCTGTGTCTGTCTGTCTGTGTGTGTCTGTCTGTGTCTGTCTGTCTGTCTGTCTGTGTCTGTCTGTCTGTCTCTCTGTCTGTCTGTCTGTGTCTGTCTGTCTGTGTGTGTCTGTCTGTCTGTCTGTCTGTCTGTCTGTCTGTCTGTCTGTCTGTCTGATGATACATTTTAATTATTTCTACATCCAACAACTGCTGCTACAAACAGCTGCATACACGAGAAAAAGATTTCTACAAGCAAGGTCCAGAGGAAAACCAAAGCAGACTATAAGGCACACAGTAATATTACTGAGATCAAACATGGATATGCATGGTTATAAAAGAACACACAATGATGGAATATACATTTCCTCTATTTTCCAATCTAACGAGGGACACATGGTGTGGGACGAAAGAAAATCAGCTGTGTGATCCTGGACACACTCAACTGATCTGTTCAGCAGAGACAATGTTTGTCTCGCAGGAGGAGACTCTCCGTCCTACAGACACGCAGAGACACTGAGGAACCAGGCAACCAGAACCTAAACCCAAACCCAGGATAAAGAGGTTCAGTGAATGTGGCATTGAAGGTGTGGAGGTGGATCAGTGTGTCAGAGGAGACTCTGTAGAAGGACAGAGAGCCAGCAGGACAGTCCAGATACACTGCTACTCTGTTAGAGGCCGAGGAGGAGGAGGAGGAGAAGGAGGAGAAGGAGGAGGAGGAGGAGGAGGAGACGATGGAGGAGAAGGAGGAGGAGGAGGAGAAGGAGGAGAAGGAGGCCGAGGAGATGGAGGAGGAGGAGGAGAAGGAGGCCGAGGAGGAGGAGGAGAAGGAGGAGAAGGAGGCCGAGGAGATGGAGGAGGAGGAGGAGAAGGAGGCCGAGGAGGAGGAGGAGGAGAAGAAGGAGGAGACGATGGAGGAGGAGGAGGGGGAGGAGGAGGAGACGATGGTAAAGCTACCTGTAAACTCAAGCTAATGATGCTAAAGCTACCTGTAGGATGTGTAGCTACACTCGTTCTTGAAAAAGACCACGAATCAAACTGATGTCAAAATTCATTTTTTTAAATTCTCCTCCAACGATGACAAACAATCTTGAGACACCTTAAAAACGGAAACATAAAAGTCTAAATGGGGCCAACACAGTACAAAATAATAAACCAAACAGTCCCATACACAAATAATACAACAGGCAAACTAAAGTATATTTACCGTGTGCGCCTCTAGAACACAGTGCAGTCTGTTGCCATATATCCAGACTCTGTTTTGCTCTGTACGCGCGGTTTTCCATCTACCCACAATTCCTCGCACAACAAATCACTGTACATTTCAAAATAAAACAGGCCTCACATTGGAACTCTTTCTTTCTCTTTACTCTCTTATTTTAATACTCTAAATTGATTATGAATTTATTCTTATTAACCTTTTTAAACCATTTCATTAACTCATGAAACACTCTCTCAAACAGTTACAGGATGCTAATGCTACCTGTAAACTGAGGCTAAAGGATGCTAATGCTACCTGTAAACTGAGGCTAAAGGATGCTAATGCTACCTGTAAACTGAGGCTAAAGGATGCTAATGCTACCTGTAGACTGAGGCTAAAGGATGCTAATGCTACCTGTAGACTGAGGCTAAAGGATGCTAATGCTACCTGTAGACTGAGGCTAAAGGATGCTAATGCTACCCGTAAACTGAGGCTAAAGGATGCTAATGCTACCCGTAGACTGAGGCTAAAGGATGCTAATGCTACCCGTAGACTGAGGCTAAAGGATGCTAATGCTACCCGTAGACTGAGGCTAAAGGATGCTAATGTTACCTGTAGACTGAGGCTAAAGGATGCTAATGCTACCCGTAGACTGAGGCTAAAGGATGCTAATGCTATCTGTAGGCTGAGGCTAAAGGATGCTAATGCTACCCGTAGACTGAGGCTAAAGGATGCTAATGCTACCCGTAGACTGAGGCTAAAGGATGCTAATGCTACCTGTAGACTGAGGCTAAAGGATGCTAATGCTACCCGTAGACTGAGGCTAAAGGATGCTAATGCTACCTGTAAACTGAGGCTAAAGGATGCTAATGCTACCTGTAAACTGAGGCTAAAGGATGCTAATGCTACCTGTAGACTGAGGCTAAAGGACGTTAATGCTACCTGTAAACTGAGGCTAAAGGATGTTAATGCTACCTGTAGACTGAGGCTAAAGCATGCTAATGCTACCCGTAGACTGAGGCTAAAGGATGCTAATGCTACCTGTAAACTGAGGCTAAAGGATGCTAATGCTACCTGTAAACTGAGGCTAAAGGATGCTAATGCTACCTGTAGACTGAGGCTAAAGGACGTTAATGCTACCTGTAAACTGAGGCTAAAGGATGCTAATGTTACCTGTAAACTGAGGCTAAAGGATGTTAATGCTACCTGTAGACCGAGGCTAAAGGATGCTAATGCTACCTGTAAACTGAGGCTAAAGGACGTTAATGCTACCTGTAAACTGAGGCTAAAGGATGCTAATGCTACCTGTAGACTGAGGCTAAAGGATGCTAATGCTACTACTACCTGTAAACTGAGGCTAAAGGATGCTAATGCTACCTGTAAACTGAGGTTAAAGGATGCTAATGTTACCTGTAAACTGAGGCTAAAGGATGCTAATGCTACCTGTAGACCGAGGCTAAAGGATGCTAATGCTACCTGTAGACCGAGGCTAAAGGATGCTAATGCTACCTGTAAACCGAGGCTAAAGGATGCTAATGCTACCTGTAGACCGAGGCTAAAAGGATGCTAATGCTACCTGTAAACCGAGGCTAAAGGATGCTAATGCTACCTGTAGACTGAGGCTAAAGGATGCTAATGCTACCTGTAGACTGAGGCTAAAGGATGCTAATGCTACCTGTAGGCTGAGGCTAAAGGATGCTAATGCTACCTGTAAACCGAGGCTAAAGGATGCTAATGCTACCTGTAGACTGAGGCTAAAGGATGCTAATGCTACCCGTAAACTGAGGCTAAAGGATGCTAATGCTACCTGTAGGCTGAGGCTAAAGGATGCTAACGCTACCCGTAAACTGAGGCTAAAGGATGCTAATGCTACCTGTAGACTGAGGCTAAAGGATGCTAATGCTACCTGTAAACTGAGGCTGAAGGTAAAACAGTGATGATGCTCTGCAGTCTGTGTTGTCGTGAGTGGCAGTTGTTTGTTGACATTAGCATACTTAATTGCCGTTAGCTTGTGTTAGCCCCCTGTCGGTGCACCTGGAGCTGTCACCTGTTCACACATCAGACAAGTCGAATATTAAATATGAAACTTTGTTTATTGAACAAACGTTGGTTCAGTTTGGTTCCCGTCAGGTGGAGATCAGCGTGCTTCTCCTTCCACCTCACACAGCTCACACAGGTTCTCCTCCACGCTAAACTGTCCACGGCAACCGTCGCTGCCGCAGTGACAGGCACCTCCTGTTTCCTGTGCGTGTCGGCAGAGTAGTTCCAGGTGAGCTCGGTGCCGGCCTTCACGACCCTGACAGAAAAAAACTACAGTTACTAAAGAACTACAAACACGGCCATCATCGTCGTCACGTGCCTCCTCCTCCTCACCTGCTGGTGAAGAAGGCGATGACGGGGAAGGCGGGGTCGTGGGAGTCGGTTGAAGACGTTCTGGATGAACAGGTTCGGCTGGCAGCTGTGCTGTGGGGGGGACAGAGCCGGGGTCAAAGGTCAAACCTCACCTCATCGTTTCCTGCTCAGACTCACTTCCTGTGGGGCTGGTTGGCGTCTTACGTTCAGGAAGCGGCTCACGTTTCCTTCCTTGCTGGCGTCCAGGAAGTTGACGTCCTCCACCTTCATCGCTCTCTTTAAGCTCTTCTGGCTCTTCGGCTCTGTCCCGTTCACGGCCTGGACCTCCTTCCCCTGAGCTGGTGACCGCTCACCTGACCCACGCGAAGGTGACGGCGGCTCCGGACCTCCCACCAACACCGTCTGAACGACAAACGACACCAGGCTGGGCTAAAGGATGCTAATGCTACCTGTAAACTGAGGCTAAAGGATGCTAATGCTACCCGTAAACTGAGGCTAAAGGATGCTAACGCTACCTGTAAACTGAGGCTAAAGGATGCTAACGCTACCTGTAAACTGAGGCTAAAGGATGCTAATGCTACCTGTAAACTGAGGCTAAAGATGCTAATGCTACCTGTAGACCGAGGCTAAAGGATGCTAATGCTACCTGTAGACCGAGGCTAAAGGATGCTAATGCAGTAAACACGTCAGAACCAGAACCAGGCTGACCTTGTCCCGGTCCTGTGGTGTGGTGGTTGTGGCGTTGGCGTCCGCAGGTCTCTGGATCACCGGGACGTGGAGGGGGGGCGAGGTGGGCTCCAGCAGGTTGCTCTGGCCCTCCAGCACCGGCGGGGCCAGCCACTCTGTGACGACCTCCACCTCGTCGTCTGAGGGGAGGTCCGTCCTCGTCAGCTTCGGGGAGGGCGGCTCGGTGGGACTCGGAACCCTCTGCAGGATCACCCCTGAACATTTCATCAAACATCGATCACACGTTCCGATCAGCGACCCTCCGACTCGTCCGGCGCCGCCCTCTCACCTGCGTATATGCACACGAACGTGCCGCTGTCCAGGTCGTCACGGCAACGCACACCCCAGCCACGGTCGTCAGTGGGGAAGACCTGCAGGCGGACCCTGATGCCTCTTTGGACCAGCCGGTTCTGACAGCGAGCGCGGTCACAGCCGCACCACGGCCCACACTCGTACACACTGGAAGCACACGGCAGGGTTCAGTGGACGTTGCGAAAACGTTTCCGGCGTTGGATGAACGTCGCGGACTCACCCTGACGGTACGGGCTCGTGCAGCCTGTGGTGGCTGTAGTGGCGCCCTGCTCCGGTCATAGCGGCGCAGGCGCAGAGCTCGGCGTCGCTGCAGCAGCGTCGCAGTCGCAGCAGGCGGTGAACAGCGCCGGGCCTCGGCTCAGGAAGCAGCCGTGCGGCCAGCGCTCCTTCCTGTAGCGGAAGTCGGCCGGCCGGGCGCCGCCGTCCCCGGTGCAGAGCTCCACGGGCGTGGGCTCCACGCCCCGGCTCAGGTCCAGCTCCGGGCGCCGGGGGCCAGCCGACTGGGGCGGGTCCAACCGGACGGACGAGTTAAAGGTGAAGAAGTCCACCTGCAGGAGACAAGCACAGGTGTCACCTGCAGCGGGGAGCCAATCACAGCCCAGGACGAGCCTGGCGTCTAAAAGCAGCTGACCTGCAGGATGTCGTAGCCGCCTGTGGCCAGCAGGAAGCGCATCACGTCGTCATGGTTACGCAGGCTCTGCCCACACGGCGTCTTATAAATGACGTCCCAGTCCTCCACGTCCTCACAGGCTGGACGCTCCGCCCCCTGGTCGTCAGGAGCCACGCCCCCCCTCGATGACATCAGCGGCACGGCGGTCAGCCTCTTAAAGCCGCAGAGCAGCGGAACCTTCAGCGGGTTCTGAGCCCAGAACGCCGGCGTGCACTGAGGCATGCTGGGTAAACTGGAGAGGCAGGCCTGGACGCAGAAACAGAGAGAGAGTGTGTGTGTGTGTGTGTGTTACTCTGTGTGTGTGTGTGTGTGTGTGTGTGTGTGTGTGTGTGTACAGTGTGTACAGTGTGTGTGTGTGTGTGTGTACAGTGTGTACAGTGTGTGTGTGTGTGTGTGTACAGTGTGTACAGTGTGTACAGTGTGTGTGTGTGTGTGTACAGTGTGTACAGTGTGTGTGTGTACGTGTACAGTGTGTACAGTGTGTACAGTGTGTACAGTGTGTACAGTGTGTGTGTGTGTGTGTGTGTACAGTGTGTACAGTGTGTGTGTGTGTGTGTACAGTGTGTACAGTGTGTGTGTGTGTGTGTGTACAGTGTGTACAGTGTGTGTGTGTGTGTGTGTGTGTGTACAGTGTACAGTGTGTGTGTGTGTGTGTGTACAGTGTGTGTGTGTGTGTGTGTGTGTACAGTGTGTGTGTGTGTGTGTGTGTGTGTACAGTGTGTACAGTGTGTGTGTGTGTGTGTGGTGTGTACAGTGTGTGTGTGTGGTGTGTGTGTACAGTGTGTGTGTGTGTGTGTGTGTGTGTACAGTGTTGTGTGTGTGTGGTGTGTGTGTGTGTGTGTACAGTGTGTGTGTGTGTGTGTGTGTGTGTGTGTTACTCTGTCTGTGTGTGTGTGTACAGTGTGTGTGTGTGTGTGTGTGTGTGTGTGTGTGTGTGTACAGTGTGTACAGTGTGTGTGTGTTACTCTGTCTGTGTGTGTGTGTGTTACTCTGTCTGTGTGTGTGTGTGTGTGTTACTCTGTGTGTGTGTGTGTGTGTGTGTGTGTGTGTTACTCTCTGTGTGTGTGTGTGTGTGTGTGTGTGTGTGTGTGTGTGTACAGTGTGTACAGTGTTGTGTGTGTGTGTGTGTGTGTACAGTGTGTACAGTGTGTACAGTGTGTGTACAGTGTGTGTGTACAGTGTGTGTACAGTGTGTACAGTGTGTACAGTGTGTGTACAGTGTGTACAGTGTGTGTGTACAGTGTGTGTACAGTGTGTGTACAGTCTGTGTGTGTGTCTGTGTGTGTCTGTGTGTGTGTGTGTGTGTGTGTACAGTGTGTACAGTGTGTACAGTGTGTGTACAGTGTGTACAGTGTGTGTACAGTGTGTGTACAGTGTGTGTACAGTGTGTACAGCGTGTGTACAGTGTGTGTACAGCGTGTGTACAGTGTGTGTCTGTGTGTGTGTGTGTGTACAGTGTGTGTACAGTGTGTGTACAGTGTGTGTGTGTGTGTGTGTACAGTGTGTACAGTGTGTGTGTGTGTGTGTGTGTGTGTGTGTGTACAGTGTGTACAGTGTGTACAGTGTGTGTGTGTGTGTCTGTGTGTGTCTGTGTGTGTCTTGTGTGTGTCTAGTGTGTGTACAGTGTGTGTACAGTGTGTGTACAGTGTGTGTACAGTGTGTGTGTACAGTGTGTGTACAGTGTGTACAGTGTGTGTACAGTGTGTGTACAGTGTGTGTACAGTGTGTGTACAGTGTGTACAGTGTGTGTACAGTGTGTGTACAGTGTGTGTACAGTGTGTGTACAGTGTGTACAGTGTGTGTACAGTGTGTGTACAGTGTGTACAGTGTGTACAGTGTGTGTACAGTGTGTGTACAGTGTGTGTACAGTGTGTACAGTGTGTGTACAGTGTGTGTACAGTGTGTACAGTGTGTACAGTGTGTACAGTGTGTACAGTGTGTGTGTGTGTTACTCTGTCTGTGTGTGTGTGTTACTCTGTCTGTGTGTGTGTGTGTGTGTTACTCTGTGTGTGTGTGTGTGTGTGTGTGTGTGTTACTCTGTGTGTGTGTGTGTGTGTGTTACTCTGTGTGTGTGTTACTGTCTGTGTGTTGTGTGTGTGTGTGTGTGTGTGTGTGTGTGTGTGTGTGTGTACAGTGTGTACAGTGTGTGTGTGTGTACAGTGTGTGTGTACAGTGTGTGTACAGTGTGTACAGTGTGTACAGTGTGTGTACAGTGTGTACAGTGTGTGTACAGTGTGTGTACAGTGTGTGTGTACAGTGTGTGTACAGTGTGTGTACAGTCTGTGTGTGTGTCTGTGTGTGTCTGTGTGTGTGTGTGTGTGTGTGTGTACAGTGTGTACAGTGTGTACAGTGTGTGTACAGTGTGTACAGTGTGTGTACAGTGTGTGTACAGTGTGTGTACAGTGTGTACAGTGTGTGTACAGTGTGTGTACAGTGTGTGTACAGTGTGTGTACAGCGTGTGTACAGTGTGTGTACAGTGTGTGTGTGTGTGTACAGTGTGTGTACAGTGTGTGTACAGTGTGTGTGTGTGTGTGTGTGTACAGTGTGTACAGTGTGTGTGTGTGTGTGTGTGTACAGTGTGTACAGTGTGTACAGTGTGTACAGTGTGTGTGTGTGTGTGTGTGTGTGTCTGTGTGTGTCTAGTGTGTGTACAGTGTGTGTACAGTGTGTGTACAGTGTGTGTACAGTGTGTGCAGTGTGTGTACAGTGTGTGTACAGTGTGTACAGTGTGTACAGTGTGTGTACAGTGTGTACAGTGTGTGTACAGTGTGTACAGTGTGTGTACAGTGTGTACAGTGTGTACAGTGTGTACAGTGTGTGCACAGTGTGTGTACAGTGTGTACAGTGTGTACAGTGTGTACAGTGTGTGTACAGTGTGTGTGTACAGTGTGTGTACAGTGTGTGTGTACAGTGTGTGTACAGTGTGTGTGTACAGTGTGTGTGTACAGTGTGTGTGTACAGTGTGTGTACAGTGTGTGTACAGTGTGTACAGTGTGTGTACAGTGTGTGTACAGTGTGTACAGTGTGTGTACAGTGTGTACAGTGTGTGTACAGTGTGTACAGTGTGTGTACAGTGTGTGTACAGTGTGTACAGTGTGTACAGTGTGTGTACAGTGTGTACAGTGTGTGTACAGTGTGTACAGTGTGTGTACAGTGTGTGTACAGTGTGTACAGTGTGTACAGTGTGTGTACAGTGTGTACAGTGTGTACAGTGTGTGTACAGTGTGTACAGTGTGTGTACAGTGTGTACAGTGTGTACAGTGTGTGTACAGTGTGTGTACAGTGTGTGTACAGTGTGTACAGTGTGTACAGTGTGTGTACAGTGTGTACAGTGTGTACAGTGTGTGTACAGTGTGTGTACAGTGTGTGTACAGTGTGTACAGTGTGTGTACAGTGTGTGTACAGTGTGTACAGTGTGTGTACAGTGTGTACAGTGTGTGTACAGTGTGTGTACAGTGTGTGTACAGTGTGTACAGTGTGTACAGTGTGTACAGTGTGTGTACAGTGTACAGTGTGTACAGTGTGTGTACAGTGTGTACAGTGTGTGTACAGTGTGTACAGTGTGTGTACAGTGTGTGTACAGTGTGTACAGTGTGTACAGTGTGTGTGTACAGTGTGTACAGTGTGTGTGTACAGTGTGTACAGTGTGTACAGTGTACAGTGTGTACAGTGTGTGTGTACAGTGTGTGTACTGTGTGTACAGTGTGTACAGTGTGTGTGTACAGTGTGTGTGTACAGTGTGTACAGTGTGTGTGTACAGTGTGTACAGTGTGTACAGTGTGTGTACAGTGTGTACAGTGTGTACAGTGTGTACAGTGTGTGTGTACAGTGTGTACAGTGTGTACAGTGTGTACAGTGTGTGTGTACAGTGTGTACAGTGTGTACAGTGTGTGTACAGTGTGTACAGTGTGTGTACAGTGTGTGTGTACAGTGTGTACAGTGTGTACAGTGTGTGTACAGTGTGTACAGTGTGTGTACAGTGTGTGTACAGTGTGTATACAGTGTGTACAGTGTGTACAGTGTGTGTACAGTGTGTGTACAGTGTGTACAGTGTGTGTGTACAGTGTGTACAGTGTGTACAGTGTGTACAGTGTGTGTACAGTGTGTACAGTGTGTGTACAGTGTGTACAGTGTGTGTACAGTGTGTGTACAGTGTGTACCTTGCAGCAGCTGTGGGGTTCATACTGCAGCTCCTCAGGTGTCAGAGGGGCAGCAGCTCCTCTCTGCCTGCAGGGGGCTGCTGAGGGGGAGCAGGAGGGGGAGGAGTCAGCTGGCAGCGGCTCACCTGTGCAGGAAGACACTACCAAAATAAGAGTCTGAGTCCTTTACTTCCTCTTCTGCTTTTCAGAATAAGTTGGAAAGTTTCAGAATAAAAGCTCACCTGAGCCGATGACCACCTGGAAGACGGAGGAGTCCTGAGTGGAGGCCGGAGAGAAAACGTCCAGAGACTCCAGCAGCTTCAGCGCTGAACATACTCTGACAACAGGAAGTGCTCGTCATCAACAGGAAGTGCTCGTCATCAACAGGAAGTGCTCGTCATCAACAGGAAGTGCTGATGACAGGTGGGTTAAAGCATAGACATTTATACATAGACGCCGCATTGAGCGCTGAATGGTACGTAAACGGCGCCGCCATATTGGTCCTGGCTGAGTCGAGCAGTCGGAGAATAGGAGCAAACGGAGAAGATGCCGATTTCATGTTCTGTGTGGAATTGTACCAAGCGGTTTACATCACAAAACAGATCTCTTGGTATTACCTTTCACAGGTAAGAATGAAAGATTACTTTTGATTGTATTTGGCCATTATAACGTCATTTTACAAACAGAATTTGCTGACTTTGTGTCTGATACTATGAAGTCATGTGCATAATATTGTCCCGCATGAAACCAAACAAGCAAGAACTCTTTCCTATTTAACTAAACTGGGCCGAAGTAACTACTCTGATCGATTGATCTGATTCTATGTAGGTTTCCCAAAGATAAAGAGCTGAGAAAGAAATGGGAAACAGCTGTCTGTGTATACATGTCTGTGTATATATGTCTGTGTATATATGTCTATGTATATATGTCTGTGTATATATGTCTGTGTATACATGTCTATGTATACATGTCTGTGTATACATGTCTGTGTATACATGTCTATGTATATATGTCTGTGTATATATGTCTATGTATATATGTCTGTGTGTATATATGTCTGTGTGTATATGTCTATGTATATATGTCTGTGTATATATGTCTATGTATATATGTCTGTGTATATATGTCTATGTATACATGTCTGTGTATACATGTCTGTGTATATATGTCTGTGTATATATGTCTGTGTATATATGTCTGTGTATATATGTCTGTGTATATATGTCTTTGTATATATGTATGTGTATATATGTCTGTGTATATATGTCTATGTATATATGTATGTGTATATATGTCTGTGTATATATGTCTGTGTATATATGTCTGTGTATATATGTCTGTGTATATATGTCTGTGTATATATGTCTGTGTATATATGTCTGTGTATATATGTCTGTGTATATACGTCTGTGTATATACGTCTGTGTATACATGTCTGTGTATATACATGTCTGTGTATATATATGTCTGTGTATACATGTCTGTGTATACATGTCTGTGTATATATATGTCTGTGTATACATGTCTGTGTATACATGTCTGTGTATATATATGTCTGTGTATACATGTCTGTGTATACATGTCTGTGTATACATGTCTGTGTATACATGTCTGTGTATACATGTCTGTGTATATATGTCTGTGTATATTTATGTCTGTGTATACATGTCTGTGTATACATGTCTGTGTATACATGTCTGTGTGTATATGTCTGTGTATACATGTCTGTGTATATATGTATATATGTCTGTGTATACATGTCTGTGTATACATGTCTGTGTATACATGTCTGTGTATACATGTCTGTGTATATATGTCTGTGTATACATGTCTGTGTATACATGTCTGTGTATATATGTCTGTGTATTTATGTCTGTGTATATATGTCTGTGTATACATGTCTGTGTATATATGTCTATGTATATATGTATATATGTCTGTGTATACATGTCTGTGTATATATGTCTATGTATACATGTCTGTGTATATATGTATGTGTATATATGTCTATGTATATATGTATATATGTCTATGTATATATGTATATATGTCTATGTATACATGTCTGTGTATATATGTATGTGTATATATGTCTATGTATATATGTCTATGTATATATGTATATATGTCTGTGTATACATGTCTGTGTATACATGTCTGTGTATACATGTCTGTGTATATATGTCTGTGTATATATGTCTGTGTATACATGTCTGTGTATATTTGTCTATGTATATATGTATATATGTCTGTGTATATATGTATGTGTATATATGTCTATGTATATATGTATATATGTCTGTGTATACATGTCTATGTATATATGTCTGTGTGTATATGTCTGTGTATATATGTCTGTGTGTATATGTCTGTGTATATATGTCTGTGTATATATGTCTATGTATATATGTCTGTGTATATATGTCTATGTGTATATATGTCTGTGTATATATGTCTATGTGTATATGTCTGTGTATATATGTCTGTGTATATATGTCTGTGTATACATGTCTGTGTATATATGTCTGTGTATATATGTCTGTGTATATATGTCTGTGTATATATGTATGTGTATATATGTCTATGTATATATGTATATATGTCTGTGTATACATGTCTATGTATATATGTCTGTGTGTATATGTCTGTGTGTATATGTCTGTGTGTATATATGTCTGTGTATATATGTCTGTGTATATATGTCTATGTATATATGTCTGTGTATATATGTCTATGTGTATATGTCTGTGTATATATGTCTGTGTATATATGTCTATGTATATATGTCTGTGTATATATGTCTATGTGTATATGTCTGTGTATATATGTCTGTGTATATATGTCTATGTATATATGTCTGTGTATATATGTCTATGTATATATGTATGTGTATATATGTCTATGTATATATGTCTGTGTATATATGTCTGTGTATATATGTCTATGTATATATGTCTGTGTATATATGTCTATGTATATATGTATGTGTATATATGTCTATGGGTTGAAGGACCAACCTTTATCTGTGGCCGTGTTCTTCTTCAGGACTCTCTTCAGGTGAGCCACGTACGCGCACACACCGCTGAACACCTCGTCCACGTTCTCCTCAGACCAGAACGCCTTGGCCCGTTCTGAAGAGCACACACACACACACACACACACACACACACACACACACACACACACACACACACACTTGTTACATCTGTTTGTAACTTTATGTTTAAAAGTTATTTATATCACGCTGACTTTTATTGTGTAGTTATATCTACTTCCGTCTGTTCATTGTGTAGTTATATCTACTTCCGTCTGTTCATTGTGTAGTTATATCTACTTCCGTCTGTTCATTGTGTAGTTATCAGTGAAGTATCTAATCTAATCTATCGCAGATCTACCAGATCTACACCCAGACCAGAGCAGACCCGGTCCACTGCAGACCCGGTCCACTGCAGACCCGGTCCCGGTCCACATGTGAGGAGGAGACGCGTTGTCTTACCGACTTCTTGCGGATCCAGTTCCATGTCCACGTTAGCTCGTCCGTTCAGCGGGAGGACGGACCGGGACCGGGGACCGGCAGACGGGTTGAACTACGCGGTGAGCTGCGCGGCCGTTAGCGTGAGCTCGTGAGCTCCGTTGTGACCGGAGAGTGACGTCAGAGTTCGGTTGATCCAGCTGCTCCGGAGCTAACGGAGCTAACGGAGCTAACAGCGTGAACACAGCAATGGTATCCAACTGCAGCCGCAGCCACTGCAAACCACGCCCACTACAAAACACGTCTGCGTGCGCAGCCGCATTGAGCCTTGAATCGTACGTCGACGTCACCGCCATTTTGGATGTGGCAAAGTTTCCTTGTATTAGTTTACGGGCAGATCTGCCACATCCAATATGGCGGACGCATTAACATATCGCAGCAACGGACCAGCCTGCTCAATGAGGCTCAAGCCAAGCAATGATAGGAACAAATGTAACAACTTTAACGGTTTATTCACCGTGATATATATATGTATGTATATATACATACATATATATACATATATACATAAATAATTTACAATAATTAGTGATAATTATTTCATTTTAAACAGGTTGTTTGCACTGTCTGTTGTTCTGACCCACACTGTCACAGAGCTTGGCCTGCTACATCAGATGCCATAAATATCACTCTCAGGTGATGATTTCTTACAGGTTAACAGAAAAGATTGCTGGCCCTTTCACACAAATAAAATGTTTTTATTTAGAACTAAATTAAATATTTTGAATTAAGTATGCAATTCACAAGATATGACCATACAAAAATCTTTGAAATATATACTGTAAAACACAAAAGTTGAAAAGTTTTGTTTTAGAAAAAAGTTCAGACAAATGCAACAACCAGCAAGAACTTTTATTTACAATTAAAGCTGCAAGCAGCGACGGCCGTGCACATGAAAACATGAAAATTCTCAAATGGCAACACCAAGGCCTCGACAACATGCAGTCTTGGTTACACCGGCAAGTAGCACACTAAAGATATGCATAGCTGCAAACTGGAGCAGCCAAGAGACTGAAACACACTCCAGATCTCCTGCGATATCATATGGGCTTATGTCTTAATGTTCAGAGCAGCTTTACGTCGCCTCAGGTGAACTCGAGCTGTGTGATAGCAAAGTCACATCATCACATTTCTAACGGGGGCAGCATTTGATCTGCTCAAGTGCTTCAATGCTTCAGTAACTATGGGCATTCATCATTGAACTGAACTCATCTGTACAGAAAGGGAACATGTATGTGTGTGTATAGATGTCCAGCTAATCAAATAAAACAGCACATATAGAAACAGTAAACATAACCGTAACATAAAGTGTGTGCATGTTTGTGTGAGGAGTTTGTTCAAATGCGACCCCGAACCAAAAACAGACGCCGTACACTTCGCTGTAGCCCGGGTCACCAGGAGACTTTTGTGTGTCCCGGTATGTTACACACTCCCTCGGGCCGTGCACCGCATGCTCGGGCCCTAATAAAATAAAACCGACATTTACAGCCTCTTCAAAAACTCCTCAGCTCTCTCAGGTTTTCTGCGTATGTGTCCATTTCCTTTACTGCATCCTTGCTCATGTTTTTCGCGAGGAGATGAGACAGCACCTGTTTCTCACTGATGAGACAAAATGAAACAGCGATTAGTGAAAGGACATTCACACTGAGAGGTCGTCATGGACAATGTACAAACAATACATATAGGTATTAGCACTCTATTTATGTTTGTAGCATACCTCAAGTCATACTGCACTCCACGGTTGTACAAGTCTGTGGCTCTGTCAATGGAACAGTGATGGACAGCAGAAAGGGCGTGGACTGTTGCCTGTGTCATGAGGTGAACAAAAGGACATCTTTCAATTTGACATTAAAGTAGTCTGCCATGTTGCAGTGAACAAGATATTAACCATGACACTGGAAAAAAGGTTAAAATCAGTGATGCATGAGAGGGAGTACATGATATTGAGTAGTGATTTGTTAGAAATAACAGCGTTGCAAGGCTGAGAGACATATTATTTAGTTTAGTGTTTGAAATATCTTTGCATTAAATTATCTTTGACACATGCTATTTAGGACCACCAGACTGAAAGCATACCAAGATTTTGTCAGTGCTAGAAAATGTTAAAGCATGGCTCAATATCACCTATCAATACATCTATGTAACGCACACATCGATACATCTATGTAACGCACACATCGATACATCTATGTAACGCACACATCGATACATCTATGTAACGCACACATCGATACATCTATGTAACGCACACATCGATACATCTATGTAACGCACACATCGATACATCTATGTAACGCACACATCGATACATCTATGTAACGCACACATCGATACATCTATGTAACGCACACATCGATACATCTATGTAACGCACACATCGATACATCTATGTAACGCACACATCGATACATCTATGTAACGCACACATCGATACATCTATGTAACGCACACATCGATACATCTATGTAACGCACACATCGATACATCTATGTAACGCACACATCGATACATCTATGTAACGCACACATCGATACATCTATGTAACGCACACATCGATACATCTATGTAACGCACACATCGATACATCTATGTAACGCACACATCGATACATCTATGTAACGCACACATCGATACATCTATGTAACGCACACATCGATACATCTATGTAACGCACACATCGATACATCTATGTAACGCACACATCGATACATCTATGTAACGCACACATCGATACATCTATGTAACGCACACATCGATACATCTATGTAACGCACACATCGATACATCTATGTAACGCACACATCGATACATCTATGTAACGCACACTCGATACATCTATGTAACGCACACATCTATACATCTATGTAACGCACACATCGATACATCTATGTAACGCACACATCGATACATCTATGTAACGCACACATCAATACATCTATGTAACGCACACATCAATACATCTATGTAACGCACACATCAATACATCTATGTAACGCACACATCGATACATCTATGTAACGCACACATCGATACATCTATGTAACGCACACATCGATACATCTATGTAACGCACACATCGATACATCTATGTAACGCACACATCGATACATCTATGTAACGCACACATCGATACATCTATGTAACGCACACATCGATACATCTATGTAACGCACACATCGATACATCTATGTAACGCACACATCGATACATCTATGTAACGCACACATCGATACATCTATGTAACGCACACATCAATACATCTATGTAACGCACACATCGATACATCTATGTAACGCACACATCAATACATCTATGTAACGCACACATCAATACATCTATGTAACGCACACATCAATACATCTATGTAACGCACACATCAATACATCTATGTAACGCACACATCAATACATCTATGTAATGCATACACACCAAGAAATCCCCTTTTCATCCAGTTTTTATTGCTAACCCTACACTGGTCATTCAATTCTATAAAAGTTACTAAAACACATTTCATTTTAAATCTGCATGCAAACATGTCTACACATAACTTTTACAAAATCAGATTAGAGTCACTTGTTCCCTTGAAACAGCCTTACTGTCTGTGTGTGTCTGTGTGTGTGTCTCTGTGTTTGTACTGTGTGTGTGTGTGTGTGTGTGTGTTTGTGTCAGGCCCAGAACAAAGCGGCAGACTCAGTCGCGGAATAGGCAGGTTTCAAAGAAGCTTTATTAGTTCCGAGCAGCTGACAGTCTACAAAATTTACAACAAAAAATGGCTACTCTAACTCTAACTAAAACCTCTGCTACACTCTCTAGGGCAAAACGAAAACACTGAACTAGAAAGAAAAACGCTTCACCAAAATGGGAAGGAAAGATCTAATAAAGTTTGTCAAAACAAAAACACTCTCTCAAAATGAGGAGGAAACAGAACTATCTATATCTTATGGCCTAACCACCTAAACTGGCTGAAAACAAAAATCAATCCCGGAGGATGAAAAAACTTTATCAAAAGGAAAGAAACCAACAAACAGAAAACGATCCCGAAGGATGAAAACAGGCTACAAAAACTCTATCTGATCTTGAACTAAAGGGCTATGAAACTTACAAAACAAGGACACATGGATCAGGCTTGGAGGCAATGAAGGGCTTGGGTGCGACGAAACAAGAACGAAGACACTTCGGCACGAGACAAGGGGAAACGCAGACTATATATACACACATGAGGGAAATGGGGAACAGGTGGAAACAATCAGGGCGGGGAAGACAATCAGACTGGTGACACATGAGGAAGGGCAAGTGACCTGAAACGAGAGGAGAGTTAACTTTCAAAATAAAACAGGAAATGACAAGACATAACAAAAACCCAGCTTGACCTCACCACGGTGTGACAGTTTGTGTGTAGAGACAGACAGGGTTTGTGTGTTTGTGTGTGTTTGTGTATGTGTGTGTTTGTACTGTGTGTGTTTGTGTGTGTGTGTGTTTGTACTGTGTGTGTTTGTGTGTGTGTGTGTGTGTGTGTGTGTGTGTTTGTACTGTGTGTGTGTGTGTTTTACTGTGTGTGTGTGTGTCTTTGTACTGTGTGTGTGTGTGTCTTTGTACTGTGTGTGTGTGTGTCTTTGTACTGTGTGTGTGTGTGTGTGTGTGTGTGTGTGTGTGTGTGTGTGTGTGTGTGTGTGTTTGTACTGTGTGTGTGTGTGTGTGTGTGTGTGTGTCTTTGTACTGTGTGTGTGTGTGTCTTTGTACTGTGTGTGTGTGTCTTTGTACTGTGTGTGTGTGTTGTGTGTGTGGTGTGTTTGTGTGTGTGTGTGTGTGTGTTTGTTTGTACTGTGTGTGTGTGTGTGTGTGTGTGTTGTGTGTGTGTGTGTGTGTGTGTGTGTGTGTGTGTGTGTGTCTCTGACCTTTGATCAGTTCAGAACAAAGATGGCGTCCGTCAGCAGACAGACGCAGCGTCGTTTCTTCCTGCGACTCCTCGTGGCTTTCATCCCAGCATGCACTGGGCTTCCTGGAGGTCAGTGTGTCTTCTTCTTCTTCTTCTTCTTCTTCTTCTTCTTCTTCTTCTCGTGTTCCATCTTCTGCTCCATCTGTTGGCGTCCATGTTGAAAGAGTCGGACCTCCGGCTCGGTCAGTCCTCTGCTGTCACCATGAGCACACTCGTTAGCACACTGATGACTTATGGATTATTGATTGTCATCAAAGATGCTTCACAATCAGCAGCTGAAGGTCAAAGTCCACACTGGTGCTCAAGCTGTGGCTCCAGTTCCACCGATGGAACTTGGAGTAATCTCTGAAATGAAATAAAATAATTTCAAACACATCGAATGATCAACAACATTTTGGAACTAGAGGATCGCTCAGATAAGTTTTGTTGTTTCAGAATGAGCCTGACACATTCATCATGCATCATGATTACACAACAGGAAATGTCAGGAGAACCCTTCAACAACAAATGAGTCTTAATCATTGTCCCTGTGACAGGGTCGGCCGGTGACAGGGTGTGACAGGGTGTGACAGGGTGTGACAGGGTCGGCTGGTGACAGGGTGTGACAGGGTGTGACAGGGTCAGCCGGTGACAGGGTGTGACAGGGTGTGACAGGGTGTGACAGGGTGTGACAGGGTCGGCCGGTGACAGGGTGTGACAGGGTGTGACAGGGTGTGACAGGGTGTGACAGGGTCGGCCGGTGACAGGGTGTGACAGGGTGTGACAGGGTGTGACAGGGTGTGACAGGGTCGGCCGGTGACAGGGTGTGACAGGGTGTGACAGGGTGACAGGGTGTGACAGGGTCGGCCGGTGACAGGGTGTGACAGGGTGTGACAGGGTGTGACAGGGTGTGACAGGGTGTGACAGGGTCGGCTGGTGACAGGGTGTGACAGGGTGTGACAGGGTCAGCCGGTGACAGGGTGTGACAGGGTGTGACAGGGTCGGCCGGTGACAGGGTGTGACAGGGTGTGACAGGGTGACAGGGGTGACAGGGTCGGCCGGTGACAGGGTGTGACAGGGTGTGACAGGGTGTGACAGGGTGTGACAGGGTCGGCCGGTGACAGGGTGTGACAGGGTGTGACAGGGTGTGACAGGGTGTGACAGGGTCGGCCGGTGACAGGGTGTGACAGGGTGTGACAGGGTGGTGACAGGGTGTGACAGGGTGTCGGCCGGTGACAGGGTGTGACAGGGTGTGACAGGGTGTGACAGGGTGTGACAGGGTGTGACAGGGTCGGCCGGTGACAGGGTGTGACAGGGTCGACTGGTGACAGGGTCGGCCTGTGACAGGATCGGCTGGTGACAGGGTCGGCCTGTGACAGGGTGTGACAGGGTCGGCTGGTGACAGGGTGTGACAGGGTCGGCCGGTGACAGGGTGTGACAGGGTCGGCTGGTGACAGGGTGTGACAGGGTGTGACAGGGTGTGACAGGGTGTGACAGGGTCGGCTGGTGACAGGGTGTGACAGGGTCGGCTGGTGACAGGGTGTGACAGGGTGTGACAGGGTCGGCCGGTGACAGGGTCGGCTGGTGACAGGGTGTGACAGGGTGTGACAGGGTCGGCCGGTGACAGGGTCGGCCGGTGACAGGGTCGGCTGGTGACAGGGTGTGACAGGGTCGGCCGGTGACAGGGTGTGACAGGGTCGGCTGGTGACAGGGTGTGACAGGGTCGGCCGGTGACAGGGTGTGACAGGGTGTGACAGGGTCGGCCGGTGACAGGGTGTGACAGGGTCGGCTGGTGACAGGGTGTGACAGGGTCGGCCGGTGACAGGGTGTGACAGGGTCGGCTGGTGACAGGGTTGGCCGGTGACAGGGTCGGCCTGTGACAGGATCGGCTGGTGACAGGGTCGGCCTGTGACAGGGTGTGACAGGGTGTGACAGGGTCGGCCGGTGACAGGGTCGGCCGGTGACAGGGTCGGCTGGTGACAGGGTGTGACAGGGTCGGCTGGTGACAGGGTCGGCTGGTGACAGGGTCGGCCGGTGACAGGGTCGGCCGGTGACAGGGTGTGACAGGGTGTGACAGGGTCGGCCGGTGACAGGGTCGGCCGGTGACAGGGTCGGCTGGTGACAGGGTCGGCTGGTGACAGGGTCGGCCTGTGACAGGGTGTGACAGGGTCGGCTGGTGACAGGGTCGGCTGGTGACAGGGTCGGCCTGTGACAGGGTGTGACAGGGTCGGCTGGTGACAGGGTCGGCTGGTGACAGGGTCGGCCTGTGACAGGGTGTGACAGGGTCGGCTGGTGACAGGGTCGGCTGGTGACAGGGTTGGCTGGTGACAGGGTCGGCCGGTGACAGGGTCGGCTGGTGACAGGGTGTGACAGGGTGTGACAGGGTGTGACAGGGTCGGCTGGTGACAGGGTCGGCCTGTGACAGGGTCGGCCTGTGCTGCTGTTTTAATGTCCATCATGACGGTGGTACAAACATTTTCTGAGGTGGTACGTAGTGCGTGGTGTCTTGAGATGGGTGGATCACTGCTGCTCATCAGCGTTTCTGTGTTGTTCTATGAAGGAGTGTTCGTGGACCGGCCCGAGGCCAGTGTTTTCCTGCATCGCACTCGTCGGGCGAACTTCCTGTTCGAGGAGCTGAAGAGAGGCAACCTGGAGCGAGAATGTATGGAGGAGAAATGCTCGTACGAGGAGGCCAAGGAGATCTTTGCCCTGCCACAGCAGCTGGTCGGTCCCGAGACAAAGAGACGGATCCAAACGTGGTTTCTAGTCGTTCATGTTTCATCGTTAATCTGTCTTGTCTTTCTTTACAGGAAGTCTTCTGGAGGATGTACACAGGTACTGTGGAGTCAACGTGCTAGACGTTCAGGCAGATCATTCCCTTACAGTCAGAAGCTCAGATCATAGACAGTTACTTCTGCAGTCTGTGAGTGTTCAAGTCTTTTTGGACCTTCCTGTCTGCAGCCGTGGATCACTGCCTGTCGTCGCCCTGTAAGAACGGAGCGACCTGTACTCGCCAGGTCGACACCTACGTCTGCAAATGTTCGCCTGGTTTTCATGGATCCAACTGTGACAAAGGTGGGTGAAACGAACGCCCGTGACTGTTGCCAAAGAAGTTGCCGTCATGGTAACCAAAGTTTTCATCTGTCTCCACGCAGCACGTCTGGCCTCCAACGGGTGTCGCTACAGAAACGGAGGATGTGAACATTTCTGCAGAGATCATCCAGGTCGCTCTCACATGTGCTTCTGCGCTCCGGGATACAGTCTGGGTCGAGACAACAGCAGCTGCCTGCCGCAAGGTCAGAACTCTTTTACAGCACAGACGAAGAAATAAATGACAACACCTTCAGCAACCACCCACTGCTGCTTTTAAAACCCCGACACCTTCAGCAACCACCCACTGCTGCTTTAAAACCCCGACACCTTCAGCAACCACCCACTGCTGCTTTTAAAACCCCGACACTTTCAGCAACCACCCACTGCTGCTTTTAAAACCCCGACACTTTCAGCAACCACCCACTGCTGCTTTAAAACCCCGACACCTTCAGCAACCACCCACTGCTGCTTTTAAAACCCCGACACCTTCAGCAACCACCCACTGCTGCTTTTAAAACCCCGACACCTTCAGCAACCACCCACTGCTGCTTTTAAAACCCCGACACTTTCAGCAACCACCAACAGCTGCTTTTAAAACCCCGACACCTTCAGCAACCACCAACAGCTGCTTTTAAAACCCTGACACCTTCAGCAACCACCAACAGCTGCTTTTAAAACCCTGACACCTTCAGCAACCACCCAGCTTCAGACTTTGACCCCCGACTTAGAAACCAGCTACACATTAGCTCTAACAGGTAAGAGGTAACAGGTGACAGGTAAGAGGTGACAGGTAACAGGTGACAGGTAACAGGTGACAGGTGACAGGTGACAGGTGACAGGTGACAGGTGACAGGTGACAGGTAACAGGTAACAGGTGACAGGTGACAGGTGACAGGTGACAGGTGACAGGTGACAGGTAACAGGTGACAGGTGACAGGTGACAGGTGACAGGTGACAGGTGACAGGTAACAGGTAACAGGTGACAGGTGACAGGTGACAGGTAACAGGTGACAGGTGACAGGTGACAGGTGACAGCGACGAGTGATTCCAGCCATGAACGCTGTACGCACTCAACATTTCTCTGCTCATCTTCTACCGAAGCTCTCCAGGGTTGTGTGCACATTTGTATGATCATCTCTCTGGTCCAGAAAACGTCGTCTGTGGAAGACCTCTGATTCAGTTTGCCCCGAGGGTTGTTAATGGACAGACCTGCCCCAAAGGACACTGTCCATGGCAGGTAAGTTTTGTTGTTGAACACCTGTCCAACAGAACACTTCAAGGCTGAGTTCAGGAGAAGTTTCTGGTGATAACAGTCCTCTCTGTTCAGGCCCTGCTCACTAAAGATCACCAGTACAGCTGCGGAGCCATCGTCCTGTCGGATCAGTGGGTCATGACTGCAGCTCACTGCGTTTGGGGAAAAGCTTCCACCGTCTATCATGTCATTGTGGGTAAGACACCAGACTTTTCCTGCACATCTTCAGCTTCTTTCAAGCTGCGGTTTTAAATGTAACTTACATTTCTTTGCTGTTTCTGCATCTCAGAACCTGTCAGCTGTTTTTCAGTAGTAGCCTTTCGAGGCCTTCAGCAGACACACCGGCTAAGTCCTCCGCTTCCATGTGCTGAACATTATTTCCAGTTCGATTAGCAACTTAAGACACGATAATGGAGTTAAGAGACCACTGAGCTCTATCATGTGAAAGCAGATAACCTGTAAAGAAGAACCTGAACCATATTCTGTCCCTGTTCAGGTGAACATGACCGGGAGGAGGACGACAAGACTGAGCAGAAGCGGCGGGTGATCAAAGTGGTGATCCACCAGGCATACAACAAGACCAGCTCTGACTCAGACCTGGCCATGCTTAGGCTCCACCACCCAGTCAAACTGGGTCACTACGTGGTTCCCATTTGCCTTCCTGCAAAGAACAGCACCTTCAGCCGAACACTGGCGACCGTCCGTTACTCCACCGTGTCCGGGTGGGGCCGCCTCTCACAGCACGGTTCCCCAGCCAGATTCCTCCAGCGGCTGGAGTTGCCGAGGGTCCATCCGCAGGAGTGCCGCCTCCACACCAGGATCAACAAGCTCAACATCACCAAGAACATGCTCTGCGCTGGGCTGAGGACCGGCGGCCGGGACGCCTGCGAAGGCGACAGCGGCGGCCCTCTGGTGACACGCTACAAGAAGACCTGGTTCCTGACGGGCGTGGTGAGCTGGGGGAAAGGGTGCGCCAATGAGAACCTGTACGGCGTCTACACCAGAGTCAGCAACTTCCTGGGCTGGATCGAGGATGTCATGTCCACTGGCAGAAATGGAACCAGGCCAACAACGAGATGAGCCGGCTCCAGACCTGCAGGGACCGACGACGTAGAGCGAAATATTAGAGAAACAAAAAGAGTCGTCTGTGTAGAGAAGTCTGAAGAGCCACATTACTCAAATCAGTACAAATATTTATAACAACATTAACAAGTATTTTAACAATCATAGAGCTGAGGCTTATGGGTATTGTAGTATTCTGAGGAGAAACCATGATAACAAAGTGTAAACAATCTGAACATGAAGTTATGATGTTTCCCGTGTGTCTGCAGGATAATTCACAGAAAATCCAGCCGCTCGTCTCATTGCACAACTCTGTCAACGTGACGCGGTTAATACTCAAAGAATTCATCGATAAAGCTTCTCGTCACTTTAATCCGCGTCCTGCTGCAGACCAACAATTGTGACCGTCCTCCATCAATCACTGCCTGCTTCATAGTCTTCATAGTCTTCATAGTCTTCATAGTCTTCATAGTCTTTATAGTCTTTATAGTCACCTGCATTTGGTTGGATGATTTTGTGGGGTGCTGATTCTTTTATGAGTTCTTCTAAATAAAGTGACACTGTGTCGATTGGAGTTGGTTTCAGTTTTTTATCCAGTTAATTCAACCTTCAGCTTTAAGTCATAAAGCTTCATGTTGACGTGAACTGAGCGTAGCAGCACGTCTGTGGAGACCGTGTTCGTTTGACTGATGCTCTGAGAGAAATAGATGCTAAGCTCGCTGAGGAAACTCGACAACATGGCGTCAGTCGCTTTGTGCAGGTCACACTGTGTCACAGGTTCTATGGGGAACATGTGATCAGTGGTGGAGGGGACAGGGGGCGGTGTTAGGTGGACTTTGCACCTTTGGGTCCACAAAGAAGCAGCACAACAACTCTGTGATGACATCAACCATGAGGCTGAGAGTCTTCTTCACCTTCGTCTTCACTTTGTCCAGCTGCCAGGCGGCGCCAGGTGAGGAGGACAACATGTCCGCCTGCAGGACAACAGACACAAAGAGCCTGCTGTAATGTAGCATGCTAACAATGCTAACACCTAGCATGCTAATGTTAGCATGCTAACAATGCTAACACCTAGCATGCTAACAATGCTAACATGTAGCATGCTAATGTTAGCATGCTAACAATGCTAACACCTTCATGTAGTTAGCATGTTAACAATGCTAACACCTAGCATGCTAACAATGCTAACATGTAGCCTGCTAATGTTAGCATGCTAACAATGTTAACACCTTCATGTAGTTAGCATGCTAACAATGCTAACACCTAGCATCAAGGCTCACGTCCCGACCAGGGCGTTACTCTCCGCTCATTCAAACCGTCTAGTTGTACCCTCGCCTCTCACAAAGCGAGGTCACTCTAAACTCTTCTCTGTGGTCGTCCCCAAATGGTGGAATGACCGACCAACGTCTGCAAGAACAGCAACATCCCTTTCTACCTTTAAACAACTTGTAGAAACCTTTCTCTGTCCAGAATGCTTCCCTGCCTAAAACTAACAAACTAACAACTACTCTGTGTCAGCTCATGTCCTCCTCTGTAAGTCGCTTTGGATAAAAGCCTCTGCTAAATGTAATGTAATGTAATAGACGTAGTCTTTGTGACGTCCCCGCAGACTGTCTAAAACCTGGACGTAGTCTCTGTGACATACCCGCAGACTGTCTAAAACCTGGACGTAGTCTCCGTGACGTCCCCGCAGACTGTCTAAAACCTGGACGTGGTCTCTGTGACGTCCCCAGACTGTCTAAAACCTGGACGTAGTCTCTGTGACGTCCCCGCAGACTGTCTAAAACCTGGACGTGGTCTCTGTGACGTCCCCACAGACTGTCTAAAACCAGGACGTAGTCTCTGTGACGTCCCGCAGACTGTCTAAGACAGGGACGTAGTCTCTGTGACATACCCGCAGACTGTCTAAAACCTGGACGTAGTCTCCGTGACGTCCCCGCAGACTGTCTAAAACCTGGACGTGGTCTCTGTGACGTCCCCACAGACTGTCTAAAACCTGGACGTAGTCTCTGTGACGTCCCCGCAGACTGTCTAAAACCTGGACGTAGTCTCTGTGACGTCCCCACAGACTGTCTAAAACCTGGACGTAGTCTCTGTGACGTCCCCGCAGACTGTCTAAAACCTGGACGTGGTCTCTGTGACGTCCCCACAGACTGTCTAAAACCTGGACGTAGTCTCTGTGACGTCCCCACAGACTGTCTAAAACCTGGACGTAGTCTCTGTGACATACCCGCAGACTGTCTAAGACAGGGACAAACATTTCGCTGAGTCATGAACCAAACTTGTTGACAACCATGGAGTGTGGTCGAGGTGCTTGAGTCTGTCACACTGATGCTAACTGCCATGCAACTGGTTCTTCTGTTTTTGGAAGTCTTTCTGGATCCACCTCAGGCCCATGGCGTCCTGGTCCGGACTCGGAGGTATAACACGGGCTGGTTTGAGGAACTGCAGATGGGAGACCTGAAGAGGGAATGTCTGGAGGAGAAATGCACCTACGAGGAGGCCCGGGAGGTGTTCGAGCACACCGAGATCACGGTCAGACCTGTAGACCACGGTCAGACCTGTAGACCACATTCAGACCTGTATACCACGGTCAGACCTGTAGACCATGGAGACCTGTAGACCACGGTCAGACCTGTAGACCACATTCAGACCTGTATACCACGGTCAGACCTGTAGACCATGGAGACCTGTAGACCACGGTCAGACCTGTAGACCACATTCAGACCTGTATACCACGGTCAGACTTGTAGACCATGGAGACCTGTAGACCAGGGTCAGACCTGTAGACCACGGTCAGACTTGTAGACCACGGAGACCTGTAGACCAGGGTCAGACCTGTAGACCACGGTCAGACCTGTAGACCACAGAGACCTGTAGACCAGGGTCAGACCTGTAGACCACATTAAACCTCTTTGATTTGGGGACCATTGTAAGTAAATTCACTGTCTGACGTTTGTGTTTCCTCAGGATGAATTCTGGAGAACATACAGCCGTAAGCATCCACCCAGCCACACCCTTCATCCACCCAGCCTCACCCTTCATACACCCAGCCTCACCCTTCATCCACCCAGCCTCACCCTTCATACACCCAGCCTCACCCTTCATACACCCAGCCTCACCCTTCACCCACCCAGCCTCACCCTTTATACACCCACCCTCATCCTTTATACACCCACCCTCATCCTTTATACACCCAGCCTCATCCTTCATACACCCAGCCTTACTCTGTACCCGGACTGGGTCCAGGCTGGGTCTCTGTTTGAAAGTCCCGGTCTCTGTTGTGCTGAAACACTGTATCACTGTGTTCTCGTCCCGCAGTGCCGGACAGCTGTGAGCTGAACCCCTGTCTGAACGGGGGCAGCTGCTCCACCCTGGCTTCGACCTACACCTGCTACTGCCTGCCACAGTTCAGCGGACTCAACTGCGAGCTCGGTGAGTAACGTACGTGCACATTCACGAGGCTCGGTCTGCAGACGGTCTGCAGCTGTGGCCAGGTTTTCCCGTGACAGGTTGTTGGTTTCAGAGCACCTGGACGCCCCAAACACCTGCCTGCTGGACAACGGAGGCTGCGACCACTTCTGTGAGGACGAGGGCGGAGCACAGACGCCAAACTGCTCGTGTGCAGACGGTTACTTCCTGCACGACGACGGGATGAGCTGCGTCGCCAAAGGTGGGAGGACGGTTTGATGCGTTCACGTGACAGAGAGAAAGATCGGAAATATGAGCTTCAGGATATTTATCGTCTTACGATCGTCAGATACTTTCAATATTTCAGTTCAGTAACGTTTCCTCCAGATTCATGAGCCGAACGTCGTCTGTTCTAACCCGCCTTCAGACTCCGGGCCTGTTTCTCTGAACAGCCTGAATCAGGATATGATGCAGTACATGTATGGAGACTTTTATTTTGTAGTGTCAGGACGTGGATGCAGAAACGAGAAGCTTCACGTCGTTCTGCTGGTTCAGGTTTTTTGTGTTTTTGTGGTTTCAGAGCCGGTGGCGTGCGGTTCAGTCCCCGTCCTGCAGGAACAAAACAAATCCCAGCAGCTGGACCCGCGAGGTCGGATAGTCGGGGGAACAGAGTGCCCCAAAGGTGAATGCCCCTGGCAGGTACGCTGCAGCATCGAACTCTGACCTCACCAAAACCAGATTCAGCTGGAAAGCCCAAAGTTTCAAAGATAACAAAAACACCAAACTCAAAGTGAGCAGGTGCAGTGGACCAGGACCAGGACCAGGACTGGACCCTGTTCTGTTCAGGTGGACTGAATGTTTCTGTGGTTTCAGGTTCTGCTGCTGTATAAAGACAAAGGCTTCTGTGGAGGAGTGATCTACAAACCCACATGGATCCTCACAGCCGCTCACTGCCTGGAGTCGTACAGCGCTCGGTCCCTGACGGTGGTCGCAGGTTCGAGTCCCTCCGTCTGTTTGGGTCCTGGCTTTGACCCAGTCTAAACTCGCCTCTGCTCTTTGTCCGTCAGGCGAGCACACACAGAGGTGAACGAAGGCACGGAGCAGCACATCCGGGTCGCTGAGATCATCATGCACGAGAACTACGAGACAATCACCGCCGACAACGACATCGCCCTCCTCCGTCTGGCGTCGCCCATCGTGTACACGGCGTACGCCGTCCCAGTGTGCCTGCCCACGCGACCCCTGGCTGAGCGCGACCTCTGGGCCGTCAGCCGGCACACGGTGAGCGGCTGGGGGAGGAGGGGCGAGAACGGACCCACCTCACACATCCTGCGGCGGCTCCAAGTACCACGGATCCGGACGCAGCAGTGTGTGGAGGAAAGCGGCGTGGCGCTCACTGACAACATGTTCTGTGCCGGATACATCGAGGGCCGGCAGGACTCGTGTAAGGGCGACAGTGGCGGGCCGCTGGTGACCCGGTACAAGAAGACGGCGTTCCTGCTGGGGATCGTCAGCTGGGGGAAGGGCTGCGCCCGCCCGGGCAACTACGGCATCTACACCCGAGTGTCCAACTACCTGGAGTGGATCCACAACCGAACCGCAACACCGACAAACAACACGGAGGCCTCCGCACACAACCTGACAACCTGAACTCAAACTGCTCGTCACAGTAATTAACGAGCAGCCAGCTTAATTAGAGCCTGAGCTCGTGTTAATTTAGAGAATCAAGAATCACTGTGTAACTATGTCCAGCTGTACTCGAGTATTTACTCTGATTACATTACTTCTGATCAATCATCCTCCAGGTCCCAGCAGCAGCTGATATCAGAGACTAGTCCAGCAGCGGCTG
Source organism: Collichthys lucidus (assembly GCA_004119915.2). Lineage (NCBI taxonomy): Eukaryota > Metazoa > Chordata > Actinopteri > Sciaenidae > Collichthys > Collichthys lucidus. The sequence continues at coordinate 6,195 of ML240782.1, read as the reverse complement.
ATATCAGAGACTAGTCCAGCAGCAGCTGATATCAGAGACTAGTCCAGCAGCGGCTGATATCAGCGACTAGTCCAGCAGCTGATATCAGAGACTAGTCCAGCAGCAGCTGATATCAGAGACTAGTCCAGCAGCGGCTGATATCAGAGACTAGTCCAGCAGCTGATATCAGAGACTAGTCCAGCAGCAGCTGATATCAAAGACTAGTCCAGCAGCAGCTGATATCAGAGACTAGTCCAGCAGCTGATATCAGAGACTAGTCCAGCAGCTGATATCAGAGACTAGTCCAGCAGCAGCTGATATCAGAGACTAGTCCAGCAGCAGTTGATATCAGAGACTAGTCCAGCAGCAGCTGATATCAGAGACTAGTCCAGCAGCAGCTGATATCAGAGACTAGTCCAGCAGCTGATATCAGAGACTAGTCCAGCAGCAGCTGATATCAGAGACTAGTCCAGCAGCAGCTGATATCAGAGACTAGTCCAGCAGCGGCTGATATCAGAGACTAGTCCAGCAGCGGCTGATATCAGAGACTAGTCCAGCAGCGGCTGATATCAGAGACTAGTCCAGCAGCGGCTGATATCAGAGACTAGTCCAGCAGCGGCTGATATCAGAGACTAGTCCAGCAGCAGCTGATATCAGAGACTAGTCCAGCAGCAGCTGATATCAGAGACTAGTCCAGCAGCGGCTGATATCAGAGACTAGTCCAGCAGCAGCTGATATCAGAGACTAGTCCAGCAGCAGTCAGTCCAGCTCGGCGTCTGTCTTTCAGCCTTTTATTTCACCAAGCTCTCACCAACCACTAAAAGTCAGTCCCACATTTACTCTTGTCCGGCGGCTTCTTGCTCGCTCACTCTCTCCACTCTTCTTCTCTCTCTTAGCTTCCCCGTCAGCGTCCTCTTCACTCTCTGCTCCTCTGCCATCATGTCCATAGAAGCTGCTGAGCCTGAAAACCTCTTCTCCTCCTTCCCGGTGCTCTGAGCTCACAGTCAGGCTAACAAACTGAGCTAACAGCAGCTAACAGACTGAGCTAACATGAGCTAACATGAGCTAACAGCAGCTAACAGACTGAGCTAACATGAGCTAACAGCAGCTACAGCTGTCAGCAGTTTACTTCCCTGTCCATCATAAACTCTGTAAATCACAGAGTTGAGGCGGAGCATCAGAGGGAAAACCTTCTTTACTTATGAATTCACATTTAATGACCCTGAACTGGCGTGAGGCGTTCACTGTCCCATTTCTAGTTAAGTCGTGAAAGACAATCATGACATTCATATCAATGTTTACGTCTGCTTAACTTGTTGTCTTATAATTGTATGAATAAACTTTGTGACATCTCCTGATGAAGAACGTGCTGCTTTGTGTGTGTGTGTGTGTGTGTGAGTGTGTGTGTGTGTGTGTGTGTGGTGTGTGTGTGTGTGTGTGTGTGTGTGTGTGTGTGTGTGTGTGAGTGTGTGTGTGTGTGTGTGTGAGTGTGTGTGAGTGTGTGTGTGTGTGAGTGTGTGTGTGTGTAAGTGTAAGTGTGTGAGTGTGTGTGTGTGAGTGTGTGTGTGTGTGTGTGAGTGTTCATACAGTCCACAGAGAGTCCAGTACAATGACGTCTTTACTTTACCGACAGTTTTTATACTTCCATTCTATGCTGTGTCTCAGTCCACATCCTTCTGTTAGTACTCTTCTATGTAGTACTCTGTGTACATCCTGTCACGGAAATTAGCTTTGTTTCATAACATTTCACCACTTGTTCTGCTATGACTATATGAAGCCGAGAATACTCGAGTACTTTAACTACATGAAGCCGAGAATACTCGAGTACTTTAACTACATGAAGCCGAGAATACTCGAGTACTTTAACTACATGAAGCCGAGAATACTTGAGTACTTTAACTACAAGAAGCTGAGAATACTCGAGTACTTTAACTACATGAAGCTGAGAATACTCGAGTACTTTAACTACATGAAGCTGAGAATACTCGAGTACTTTAACTACAAGAAGCTGAGAATACTCGAGTACTTTAACTACAAGAAGCTGAGAATACTCGAGTACTTTAACTACATGAAGCTGAGAATACTCGAGTACTTTAACTCTGTTTTGAATGCAGAGGTTTCAGCTTGCTGTGTTGCTGCTGTTCCTTCCATTCTTTTCAATAGGAACTGAAATGCTGACGGAGCGACGATGTGTTTACTGACCTGGTTAAAAACTGACTCCGGGGTCAGAGGCTCAGTGGGCGTGGCCTTAAATTGCCTCCTAAAAAGCCTCCTTTTCTTGTCGTTGAGTTGCTGAGAGACGTTGAACACAACATGTTGCTGAGGAGCTGCTGCACCGCCTGGGTTCTGCTTTCAGGCCTCGCTGCTGCTGCAGGTCTGTTTATTTAAAGAAAGTTACGTTAGCTTGTAAGTAAGTTACACATGTTACAGTTTCCACATGTATGTTCAAGATAATAATGCACGATGGTGTTTTGTCTTCTGTTTCAGTGTTTGTGAAAAGGCACGAGGCTAACACTGTGCTGCAGAGATGGCGGCGCGCAAACAGCGGCTTCCTGGAGGAAATGCAACAAGGAAACCTGGAGAGGGAATGTATCGAGGAGATATGCAACTACGAAGAAGCTCGAGAAGTTTTCGAAGACACAGATAAGACGGTCAGTTTTTCTTTTAGAGAGTCCTTTGAAAGTTTACATGTGATATAAACAGCAGAAGTAGATATGTGTGGTTATAACAAATAATGCACTCCAACATGTGGTTATAACAAATAATGCACTCCAACATGTGGTTATGACAAATAATGCACTCCAACATGTGGTTATAACAAATAATGCACTCCAACATGTGGTTATGACAAATAATGCACTCCAACATGTGGTTATAACAAATAATGCACTCCAACATGTGGTTATAACAAATAATGCACTCCAACATGTGGTTATGACAAATAATGCACTCCAACATGTGGTTATGACAAATAATGCACTCCAACATGTGGTTATAACAAATAATGCACTCCAACATGTGGTTATAACAAATAATGCACTCCAACATGTGGTTATGACAAATAATGCACTCCAACATGTGGTTATGACAAATAATGCACTCCAACATGTGGTTATAACAAATAATGCACTCCAACATGTGGTTATGATAAATAATGCACTCCAACATGTGGTTATGACAAATAATGCACTCCAACATGTGGTCATGACAAATAATGCACTCCAACATGTGGTTATGACAAATAATGCACTCCAACATGTGGTTATGACAAAATAATGCACTCCAACATGTGGTTATAACAAATAATGCACTCCAACATGTGGTTATGACAAATAATGCACTCCAACATGTGGTTATAACAAATAATGCACTCCAACATGTGGTTATGACAAATAATGCACTCCAACATGTGGTTATGACAAATAATGCACTCCAACATGTGGTTATGACAAATAATGCACTCCAACATGTGGTTATGACAAATAATGCACTCCAACATGTGGTTATGACAAATAATGCACTCCAACATGTGGTTATAACAAATAATGCACTCCAACATGTGGTCATGACAAATAATGCACTCCTGGTCATGCATTGTTTCAGAATAAGGACTTGTCGTGCAGTAGTTAGCTTAATGTGCTAAATTGTTGCTTGTTAGAATCCCCATTTGATTAAACTGTCTGGAGACACACAGATGATCTTGGTGACGATACGTAACCTTTTTGGGTAAGATGACAAAGGGATGCAACGTAAATGTATAATGAAATAACTTTGTTTGTTCTTTGCAGAATCAATTCTGGGCAACATATAATCGTGAGTAACAACTTCGATGTGTGAAAATAAAACTACTGCACGAAACAGAACTGATCACGTTTCTAACTTTCTAAACTAAAGTTGGATTTCACTGTAGAGCAGGCTTCACATTTTGTGTTGCTCACATATTGATTTTTAGGTGTATTGATTTATGGGTATCTTTCTAAACCTTGATGAAAACATATTGATCCTCATTCTTTAAATCAGTTACAGTGCCCTGATTTATTTACTTGTGTGTGTGTCAGGCCATGGCCCGTGCTCCACCAACCCATGTCGTAACAACGGGACATGCGTCAGCACCGAGACGTCCTACCATTGTGTCTGTCCTGAAGGTTTTGTGGGACTACACTGTGAGAACTGTAAGAAAAACAAAGATAAGCTCAGATTTGCAGGGGAAATGTATTTATTTATGAAATCTAGACAGCTCAAGAAGAACTGACCTGATGACATGTTTGATGAACATATGTAACGTATATTAATGTTTTGTATGTATTTACTTTCCTCAGGGGTAGAACTTTCACTCAAGTGTCTTTACCACAACGGACAATGTCAGCATTTCTGTGACGGCTCAGGAGAAACTCAGAGATGTTTCTGTGCTGACGGATACAAACTGGGAGCAGACGGACGAAAGTGTATCGCTGAGGGTACAAATACTACCTAAGTACTACTTCTTTAAAGCACTGAGGTACTTGCATGCACTGTGATAAGGCACCTTCCCCGGCTGTGTCCGTAAATAAAGGCTTCTGACATGTTGTCATGTGAGATTAGTTCCATTTAAAAATACTACCACAGAAGTCAAACACCAGATAATGTGTTTTTCTTCCTTTGGGGGTATTTTTGCTTTAAACATTCCGTCATGGATGAATCGATTCTCAAACTTTGACCTCAACATGAACATCAGATGGTTTTCTGTGTTACAGTCGAGTTTCCGTGTGGACAGCTGGCTCCACAGGAAATACCTGTGAACCAGAGTGTTGTGGGTCAGACCAGGCTGGTGGGAGCTAACCACTGCCCCAAAGGAGAGTGTCCTTGGCAGGTAAACACGGCTGTTTGTCCTGAGGTTGGACCACAGACCACAGGGCCATTAAAATGTAAAGGGGATGTGCTCTGGGGAGCAGGAATGGGAAGAAAAATGTTCAAGGAAATCTGTCGTGTATTTCCACGCTGCACGCTGTTACTTTTCCATCTGTTTATCAGGTTCTGGTTCAGTTACATGGACACAGTCACTGTGGAGGTGTCCTCATCAATCCAGACTGGGTCATCACTGCAGCCCACTGTCTCCGTGGCAACAAACCCGAAGACTTCACTGTGGTGGCAGGTAACTGACCTGTGCTTTCTGTTCAGCTTTAATGTTCACTGTCAAATTCACTTGCTTGTAAGGTTGTTTGCAAAGTTGTTTGTAAAGTTTTGTAAAGTTGTTTGTAATGTTGTTTTGTAAAGTTGTTTGTAAAGTTGTTTGTAAAGTTGTTTTGTAAAGTTGTTTGTAAAGTTGTTTGTAAAGTTGTTTTGTAAAGTTTTGTAAAGTTGTTTGTAAAATTGTTTTGTAAAGTTGTTTGTAAAGTTGTTTGTAAAGTTGTTTCGTAAAGTTTTGTAAAGTTGTTTGTGATTTTGTTTGTAAAGTTGTTTCGTAAAGTTTTGTAAAGTTGTTTGTGATTTTGTTTGTAAAGTTGTTTTGTAAAGTTGTTTTGTAAAGTTGTGTCAAGTTGTTTGTGAAGACGGTTGTAAAGTTTTGTAAAGTTGTTTGTAAAGTGGTTTGTAAAGTTGTTTGTAAAGTTGTTTTGTAAAGTTTTGTAAAGTTGTTTGTAATTTTGTTTGTAAAGTTGTTTTGTAAAGTTGTTTTGTGTGTGTGTGTTGTTTGTGGGTTGTGTTTTGTAAAGTTGTTTGTAAAGTTGTTTGTAAAGTTGTTTTGTAAAGTTGTTTGTAATTTTGTTTGTAAAGTTGTTTTGTAAAGTTGTTTGTAAAATTGTTTTGTAAAGTTGTTTTGTAAAGTTTTATAAAGTTGTTTGTAAAGATGGTTGTAAAGTTTTGTAAAGTGGTTTGTAAAGTTGTTTGTAAAATTGTTTTGTAAAGTTATTTTGTAAAGTTGTTTGTAAAGTTGTTTGTAAAGTTGTTTGTAAAATTGTTTTGTAAAGTTGTTTTGTAAAGTTGTTTGTAAAGTTGTTTTGTAAAGTTATTTTGTAAAGTTGTTTGTAAAGTTGTTTGTAAAGTTGTTTGTAAAGTTGTTTGTAAAATTGTTTTGTAAAGTTGTTTGTAAAGTTGTTTTGTTAAGTTGTTTGTAAAGTTGTTTGTAAAGTTGTTTGTAAAATTGTTTTGTAAAGTTGTTTGTAAAGTTGTTTTGTTAAGTTGTTTGTAAAGTTGTTTGTAAAGTTGTTTGTAAAGCGGACTTTTGTCTCATTTAACTGT
>ML240781.1:0-17698 GCA_004119915.2 Collichthys lucidus | reverse complement strand
GCCACTGATTTCGATTGGCTGTAGCTCGCAAACAAAGTCGAATTGAAGAATCCGTCTAATGACTTTTGTGCGTATTGGTCTGAATATACTCTGTGCCGATTTCTGAGAATCCGTCAAATTTGCGGCCACTGAACAGTTAGTTTTTCACTTTGACATAATCCAATATGGCGCAAAACCTATCAGGCATATTATGACGTCATAGGGTGCATTGAACTCGCTATGATCCAAGGAATCCAACGATACATTGGTTTTGAAATCGGGCTAACGGTTCAAAAGTTATATGCACAAATGTATCTAAAACTTTGACCCGTTGGTGGCGCTATACTGGTTTCTGCCAACATGTAACTGGTGACATTACACATACGACTGTCCTCAATCAATGTGCCAAATTTCACAACTTTTTACCATACTGTCCTATGGCTGTTTTGCTAATTATAGCGCCCCCTAGAGACGAAATGACACCATATTTGTTTCCTGCACTTAGGACACAGCCTTGAAGCATGCCATGCAATTTGGTTTTGTTTCGCCAAAGTGTTCCTGAGATATGAGCTCACATCGAAATCGCCGCCTTCGCCATTGATTTCGATTGGCTGTAGCATGCAAACAAAGTTGAAATTGAAAAATCCGTCAAATAACTTTTGTGCGTATTGGTCTGAATATACTCTGTGCCGATTTTCGTGAGAATCCGTCAAATTTGTGACCTCTGAAAATTTAGTTTCACTTTTGACATAATCCAATATGGCAGCCACAATCTTACGCAGACGTGAACATTTTGGATACGACCTGAATTGTGACCTTCCAGAGTATTAGTAGACATGAAAATTTAACGCCATATCCAAACGCATCAAGACAAACAAGCAAAAATGTAATTTTGTTAATACATACCGCCACCTAGTGGACAAATACCACCAAATTTTATTGGCACACTTTGGGGCGGGTCTCGCTGCAGGTGACCAAATTTGGTCTTCGGAAGTCAAAGCGCTGCCGAGATATGAGCAAACGCCCTGTTTGGCGGCGTTGCCGCCAACAGCGATTGGCTAACATGAAAAGTTGGCATCAGCTGTCAATGGGGCCACCCACTGTATCTGTGGATATGACAATTTCATTTCAAATACAAACACTTCAGGAGATATGAGCAAAAACAATGTTTTGCTAATTATAGCGCCCCCTAGAGCCGTTATGACACCATATTTGTTTCATGCACTTGGGACACAGCCCCGAAGCATGCCATGCAATTTGGTTTTGTTTCGCCAAAGCGTTCCTGAGATATGAGCTCACATCGAAATCGGCGCCTTCGCCGCTGATTCGATTGGCTGTAGCACACAAACACGTCGAAATTGAAAAATCTGACTAATAACTTTTGTGCGTATTGGCCTGAATATACTCTGTGCCGATTTTCGTGAGAATCCGGCAAAATTTGCGACCTCTGAAACTTTTTTTTCACTTTTGACATTTTCCAATATGCGGAAAATCTATCATGGCGCATTATGACGTCATAGGGTGCATTGAACTCCCTATGATCCAAGGATTCCAACGGTACCTTGTTTTTGAAAATCGGGCTCACGGTTCATGAGTTACATGCACAAATGTACCTTGAACTTTGACCCGTTGGTGGCGCTATACTGTGTTTACTGCCAACATGTAACTTGGTGACATTACACATACGACTGTCCTTAACCAATGTGCCAAATTTCACAACTTTTTACCATACGGTTCAATGGGCTGCCATAGACTCCAATGGCGGAAGAAAGAAAATAATAATAATAATAAATATAGCTGCAAGCAGCAATGACGGGCCCATGCAGATCAGGCGATCATGTAATGTAATATAGTAATCATTAGCATACATGTACAACACTGTACACACTGTACTGTACGACACTGTACGCACTGTACACACTGTACTGCACTGTACACACTGCACGACACACTGTACTGCACTGTACAACACTGTACTGCACTGTACAACTACTGCACCTGTACGACACGTACAACACTGTACTGCACTACTGCACTTTACTGCACTGTACTACACTGTACTGCACTGTGCAGCACTGTACAACGCACACTGTACAGCAAACTGTACTACACTGTACTGTACTACATGTGCATTGATCGCATGATCCAAGGAATCCAACGATACCTTGGTTTTGAAAATCGGGCTCAAAAGTTACATGCACAAATGTACCTAAAACTTTGACCCGTTGGTGGCGCTATACTGTGTTTACTGCCAACATGTACTTGTGCGATTGGTGACATTACACATACGACTGTCCTCAATCAATGTGCCAAATTCACAACTTTTTACCATACGGGTCTATGGGCTGTTTTGCTAATTATAGCGCCCCCTAGAGACGTAATGACACCAGATTTGTTTCCTGCACTTGGGACACAGCCTCGAAGCATGCCATACAATTTGGTTTTGTTTCGCCAAAGCGTTCCTGAGATATGGGCTGACATCGAAATCGGCGCCTTCGCCACTGATTTCGATTGGCTGTAGCTCGCAAACAAAGTCGAAATTGAAGAATCCGTCTAATGACTTTTGTGCGTATTGGTCTGAATATACTCTGTGCCGATTTTCGTGAGAATCCGTCAAAATTTGTGACCTCTGAAAATTTAGTTTCACTTTTGACATAATCCAATATGGCAGCCACAATCTTACGCAGACGTGAACATTTTGGATACGACCTGAATTGTGACCTTCCAGAGTATTAGTAGACATGAAAATTTAACGCCATATCCAAACGCATCAAGACAAACAAGCAAAAATGTAATTTTGTTAATTACAGCGCCACCTAGTGGACAAATACCACCAAATTTTATTGGCACACTTTGGGGCGGGTCTCGCTGCAGGTGACCAAATTTGGTCTTCGGAAGTCAAAGCGCTGCCGAGATATGAGCAAACGCCCTGTTTGGCGGCGTTGCCGCCAACAGCGATTGGCTAACATGAAAAGTTGGCATCAGCTGTCAATGGGGCCACCCACTGTATCTGTGGATATGACAATTTCATTTCAAATACAAACACTTCAGGAGATATGAGCAAAAACAATGTTTTGCTAATTATAGCGCCCCCTAGAGACGTTATGACACCATATTTGTTTCATGCACTTGGGACACAGCCCCGAAGCATGCCATGCAATTTGGTTTTGTTTCGCCAAAGCGTTCCTGAGATATGAGCTCACATCGAAATCGGCGCCTTCGCCGCTGATTTCGATTGGCTGTAGCACACAAACAACGTCGAAATTGAAAAATCTGACTAATAACTTTTGTGCGTATTGGCCTGAATATACTCTGTGCCGATTTTCGTGAGAATCCGGCAAAATTTGCGACCTCTGAAACTTTTTTTTCACTTTTGACATTTTCCAATATGGCGGAAAATCTATCATGGCGCATTATGACGTCATAGGGTGCATTGAACTCCCTATGATCCAAGGATTCCAACGGTACCTTGTTTTTGAAAATCGGGCTCACGGTTCATGAGTTACATGCACAAATGTACCTTGAACTTTGACCCGTTGGTGGCGCTATACTGTGTTTACTGCCAACATGTAACTTGGTGACATTACACATACGACTGTCCTTAACCAATGTGCCAAATTTCACAACTTTTTACCATACGGTTCAATGGGCTGCCATAGACTCCAATGGCGGAAAGAAGAAATATAATAATATAATAATAATAATAAGAAAACGTAGAAAAACAATAGGTCCCTGCAGCTATCGCTGCATGGGCCCTAATAGAAAACGTAGAAAAACAATAGGTCCCTGCAGCTATCGCTGCATGGGCCCTAATATAGCTGCAAGCAGCAATGACGGGCCCATGCAGATCAGGCGATCATGTAATGTAATAAAAGTAATCATTAGCATACATGTACAACACTGTACAACACTGTACTGTACGACACTGTACGACACTGTACTGCACTGTACAACACTGTACAACACTGTACAGCCCTGTACTGCACTGTACGACACTGCAACACTGTACAACACTGTACTGCACTGTATAACACTATACTGCACTGTCCAACACTGTACTACACTGTACTGCACTGTGCAACACTGTACTGTACTGCACTGCACTGTACTACACTGTACTACACTGTACTGCACTGTACTGCACTGTGCAACACTGTACTACACTGTACTACACTGTACTACATTGTGCATTATGCAAGGAATCCAACGATACCTTGGTTTTGAAAATCGGGCTAACAGTTCAAAAGTTACATGCACAAATGTACCTAAAACTTTGACCCGTTGGTGGCGCTATACTGTGTTTACTGCCAACATGTAACTTGGTGACATTACACATACGACTGTCCTCAATCAATGTGCCAAATGTCACAACTTTTTACCATACGGGTCTATGGGCTGTTTTGCTAATTATAGCGCCCCCTAGAGACGTAATGACACCAGATTTGTTTCCTGCACTTGGGACACAGCCTCGAAGCATGCCATACAATTTGGTTTTGTTTCGCCAAAGCGTTCCTGAGATATGGGCTGACATCGAAATCGGCGCCTTCGCCACTGATTTCGATTGGCTGTAGCTCGCAAACAAAGTCGAAATTGAAGAATCCGTCTAATGACTTTTGTGCGTATTGGTCTGAATATACTCTGTGCCGATTTTCGTGAGAATCCGTCAAATTTGCGGCCACTGAACAGTTAGTTTCACTTTTGACATAATCCAAGATGGCGCAAAACCTATCAGGGCATATTATGACGTCATAGGGTGCATTGAACTCGCTATGATCCAAGAATCCAACGATACATTGGTTTTGAAAATCGGGCTAACGGTTCAAAAGTTATATGCACAAATGTATCTAAAACTTTGACCCGTTGGTGGCGCTATACTGTGTTTACTGCCAACATGTAACTTGGTGACATTACACATACGACTGTCCTCAATCAATGTGCCAAATTTCACAACTTTTTACCATACTGTCCTATGGGCTGTTTTGCTAATTATAGCGCCCCCTAGAGACGAAATGACACCATATTTGTTTCCTGCACTTAGGACACAGCCTTGAAGCATGCCATGCAATTTGGTTTTGTTTCGCCAAAGTGTTCCTGAGATATGAGCTCACATCGAAATCGCCGCCTTCGCCATTGATTTCGATTGGCTGTAGCATGCAAACAAAGTTGAAATTGAAAAATCCGTCAAATAACTTTTGTGCGTATTGGTCTGAATATACTCTGTGCCGATTTTCGTGAGAATCCGTCAAAATTTGTGACCTCTGAAAATTTAGTTTCACTTTTGACATAATCCAATATGGCAGCCACAATCTTACGCAGACGTGAACATTTTGGATACGACCTGAATTGTGACCTTCCAGAGTATTAGTAGACATGAAAATTTAACGCCATATCCAAACGCATCAAGACAAACAAGCAAAAATGTAATTTTGTTAATTACAGCGCCACCTAGTGGACAAATACCACCAAATTTTATTGGCACACTTTGGGGCGGGTCTCGCTGCAGGTGACCAAATTTGGTCTTCGGAAGTCAAAGCGTGCCGAGATATGAGCAAACGCCCTGTTTGGCGGCGTTGCCGCCAACAGCGATTGGCTAACATGAAAAGTTGGCATCAGCTGTCAATGGGGCCACCCACTGTATCTGTGGATATGACAATTTCATTTCAAATACAAACACTTCAGGAGATATGAGCAAAAACAATGTTTTGCTAATTATAGCGCCCCCTAGAGACGTTATGACACCATATTTGTTTCATGCACTTGGGACACAGCCCCGAAGCATGCCATGCAATTTGGTTTTGTTTCGCCAAAGCGTTCCTGAGATATGAGCTCACATCGAAATCGGCGCCTTCGCCGCTGATTTCGATTGGCTGTAGCACACAAACAACGTCGAAATTGAAAAATCTGACTAATAACTTTTGTGCGTATTGGCCTGAATATACTCTGTGCCGATTTTCGTGAGAATCCGGCAAAATTTGCGACCTCTGAAACTTTTTTTTCACTTTTGACATTTTCCAATATGGCGGAAAATCTATCATGGCGCATTATGACGTCATAGGGTGCATTGAACTCCCTATGATCCAAGGATTCCAACGGTACCTTGTTTTTGAAAATCGGGCTCACGGTTCATGAGTTACATGCACAAATGTACCTTGAACTTTGACCCGTTGGTGGCGCTATACTGTGTTTACTGCCAACATGTAACTTGGTGACATTACACATACGACTGTCCTCAATCAATGTGCCAAATTTCACAACTTTTTACCATACTGTCCTATGGGCTGTTTTGCTAATTATAGCGCCCCCTAGAGACGAAATGACACCATATTTGTTTCCTGCACTTAGGACCAGCCTTGAAGCATGCCATGCAATTTGGTTTTGTTTCGCCAAAGTGTTCCTGAGATATGAGCTCACATCGAAATCGCCGCCTTCGCCATTGATTTCGATTGGCTGTAGCATGCAAACAAAGTTGAAATTGAAAAATCCGTCAAATAACTTTTGTGCGTATTGGTCTGAATATACTCTGTGCCGATTTTCGTGAGAATCCGTCAAAATTTGTGACCTCTGAAAATTTAGTTTCACTTTTGACATAATCCAATATGGCAGCCACAATCTTACGCAGACGTGAACATTTTGGATACGACCTGAATTGTGACCTTCCAGAGTATTAGTAGACATGAAAATTTAACGCCATATCCAAACGCATCAAGACAAACAAGCAAAAATGTAATTTTGTTAATTACAGCGCCACCTAGTGGACAAATACCACCAAATTTTATTGGCACACTTTGGGCGGGTCTCGCTGCAGGTGACCAAATTTGGTCTTCGGAAGTCAAAGCGTTGCCGAGATATGAGCAAACGCCCTGTTTGGCGGCGTTGCCGCCAACAGCGATTGGCTAAATGAAAAGTTGGCATCAGCTGTCAATGGGGCCACCCACTGTATCTGTGGATATGACAATTTCATTTCAATACAAACTTCAGGAGATATGAGCAAAAACAATGTTTTGCTAATTATAGCGCCCCCTAGAGACGTTATGACACCATATTTGTTTCATGCACTTGGGACACAGCCCCGAAGCATGCCATGCAATTTGGTTTTGTTTCGCCAAAGCGTTCCTGAGATATGAGCTCACATCGAAATCGGCGCCTTCGCCGCTGATTTCGATTGGCTGTAGCACACAAACAACGTCGAAATTGAAAAATCTGACTAATAACTTTGTGCGTATTGGCCTGAATATACTCTGTGCCGATTTTCGTGAGAATCCGGCAAAATTTGCGACCTCTGAAACTTTTTTTTTCACTTTTGACATTTTCCAATATGGCGGAAAATCTATCATGGCGCATTATGACGTCATAGGGTGCATTGAACTCCCTATGATCCAAGGATTCCAACGGTACCTTGTTTTTGAAATCGGGCTCACGGTTCATGAGTTACATGCACAAATGTACTTTGAACTTTGACCCGTTGGTGGCGCTATACTGTGTTTACTGCCAACATGTAACTTGGTGACATTACACATACGACTGTCCTTAACCAATGTGCCAAATTTCACAACTTTTTACCATACGGTTCAATGGGCTGCCATAGACTCCAATGGCAGAAGAAAGAAGAATAATAATAATAATAATAATATAGCTGCAAGCAGCAATGACGGGCCCATGCAGATCAGGCGATCATGTAATGTAATAAAAGTAATCATTAGCATACATGTACAACACTGTAACACTGTACACCTGTACACACTGTACGACTGTGCAACACTGTACAACACTGTACTGCACTGTATAACACTATACGCACTGTCAACACTGTACTACTGTACTGCACTGTGCACACTGTACTGTACTGTCACTGCACTGTACTACACTGTACTACACTGTACTGCACTGTACTGCACTGTGCAACACTGTACTACACTGTACTACACTGTACTACATTGTGCATTATCAAGGAATCCAAACGATACCTTGGTTTTTGAAAATCGGGCTAACAGTTCAAAAGTCATGCACAAATGTACCTAAAACTTTGACCCGTTGGTGGCGCTATACTGTGTTTACTGCCAACATGTAACTTGGTGACATTACACATACGACTGTCCTCAATCAATGTGCCAAATTTCACAACTTTTTACCATACGGGTCTATGGGCTTTTTGCTAATTATAGCGCCCCCTAGAGACGTAATGACACCAGATTTGTTTCCTGCACTTGGGACACAGCCTCGAAGCATGCCATACAATTTGGTTTTTTCGCCAAAGCGTTCCTGAGATATGGGCTGACATCGAAATCGGCGCCTTCGCCACTGATTTCGATTGGCTGTAGCTCGCAAACAAAGTCGAAATTGAAGAATCCGTCTAATGACTTTTGTGCGTATTGGTCTGAATACTCTGTGCCGATTTTCGTGAGAATCCGTCAAATTTGCGCCACTGAACAGTTAGTTTCACTTTTGACATAATCCAAGATGGCGCAAAACCTATCAGGGCATATTATGACGTCATAGGGTGCATTGAACTCGCTATGATCCAAGAATCCAACGATACATTGGTTTTGAAAATCGGGCTAACGGTTCAAAAGTTATATGCACAAATGTATCTAAAACTTTGACCCGTTGGTGGCGCTATACTGTGTTTACTGCCAACATGTAACTTGGTGACATTACACATACGACTGTCCTCAATCAATGTGCCAAATTTCACAACTTTTTACCATACTGTCCTATGGGCTGTTTTGCTAATTATAGCGCCCCCTAGAGACGAAATGACACCTATTTGTTTCCTGCACTTAGGACACAGCCTTGAAGCATGCCATGCAATTTGGTTTTGTTTCGCCAAAGTGTTCCTGAGATATGAGCTCACATCGAAATCGCCGCCTTCGCCATTGATTTCGATTGGCTGTAGCATGCAAACAAAGTTGAAATTGAAAAATCCGTCAAATAACTTTTGTGCGTATTGGTCTGAATATACTCTGTGCCGATTTTCGTGAGAATCCGTCAAAATTTGTGACCTCTGAAAATTTAGTTTCACTTTTGACATAATCCAATATGGCAGCCACAATCTTACGCAGACGTGAACATTTTGGATACGACCTGAATTGTGACCTTCCAGAGTATTAGTAGACATGAAAATTTAACGCCATATCCAAACGCATCAAGACAAACAAGCAAAAATGTAATTTTGTTAATTACAGCGCCACCTAGTGGACAAATACCACCAAATTTTATTGGCACACTTTGGGGCGGGTCTCGCTGCAGTGACCAAATTTGGTCTTCGGAGTCAAAGCGTGCCGAGATATGAGCAAACGCCCTGTTTGGCGGCGTTGCCGCCAACAGCGATTGGCTAACATGAAAAGTTGGCATCAGCTGTCAATGGGGCCACCCACTGTATCTGTGGATATGACAATTTCATTTCAAATACAAACACTTCAGGAGATATGAGCAAAACAATGTTTTGCTAATTATAGCGCCCCCTAGAGACGTTATGACACCATATTTGTTTCATGCACTTGGGACACAGCCCCGAAGCATGCCATGCAATTTGGTTTTGTTTCGCCAAAGCGTTCCTGAGATATGAGCTCACATCGAAATCGGCGCCTTCGCCGCTGATTTCGATTGGCTGTAGCACACAAACAACGTCGAAATTGAAAAATCTGACTAATAACTTTTGTGCGTATTGGCCTGAATATACTCTGTGCCGATTTTCGTGAGAATCCGGCAAAATTTGCGACCTCTGAAACTTTTTTTTCACTTTTGACATTTTCCAATATGGCGGAAAATCTATCATGGCGCATTATGACGTCATAGGGTGCATTGAACTCCCTATGATCCAAGGATTCCAACGGTACCTTGTTTTTGAAAATCGGGCTCACGGTTCATGAGTTACATGCACAAATGTACCTTGAACTTTGACCCGTTGGTGGCGCTATACTGTGTTTACTGCCAACATGTAACTTGGTGACATTACACATACGACTGTCCTTAACCAATGTGCCAATTTCACAACTTTTACCATACGGTTCAATGGGCTGCCATAGACTCCAATGGCAGAAGAAAGAAGAATAATAATAATATAATAATAATAAGAAGTAGAAAAACAATAGTCCATATGCATGGCCTAATATTAGCTGCAAGCAGCAATGACGGGCCCATGCAGATCAGGCGATCATGTAATGTAATATATAATCATTAGCATACATGTACAACACTGTACAACACTGTACTGCACTGTACGACACTGCAACACTGTACACACTGTAACTGCACTGTACAACACTGTACTGCACTGTACACACTGTACTACACTTACTGCACTGTGAAACACTGTACAACACTGTGCTGTCGACCTGTACAACACTGTACACACTGTACTGCACTGTACAACACTGTACAGCCCTGTAACACTGTCTGCACTGACACACTGCACACTGTACAACACTGGTACTGCACTGTACAACACTGTACTGCACTGTACAAACTGTACTGCACTGTAACACTGAACAACACTATACTACACTGTACTGCACTGTGCAACACTTACAATACTGTACTGTACTGCACTGTACTACACTGTACTGCACTGTGCAACACTGTACAACACTGTACAGCACTGTACAACACACTGTTACTCACTGTACTGTACATTGTGCATTGAACTCGCCATATCCAAGGAATCCAACGATACCTTGGTTTTGAAAATCGGGCTAACAAAAGTTACATGCACAAATGTACCTAAAACTTTGACCCGTTGGTGGCGCTATACTGTGTTTACTGCCACATGTAACTTGGTGACATTACACATACGACTGTCCTCAATCAATGTGCCATGTCACAACTTTTTACCATACGGGTCTATGGGCTGTTTTGCTAATTATAGCGCCCCCTAGAGACGTAATGACACCAGATTTGTTTCCTGCACTTGGGACACAGCCTCGAAGCATTCCATACAATTTGGTTTTGTTTCGCCAAAGCGTTCCTGAGATATGGGCTGACATCGAAATCGGCGCCTTCGCCACTGATTTCGATTGGCTGTAGCTCGCAAACAAGTCGAAATTGAAGAATCCGTCTAATGACTTTTGTGCGTATTGGTCTGAATATACTCTGTGCCGATTTTCGTGAGAATCCGTCAAATTTGCGGCCACTGAACAGTTAGTTTCACTTTTGACATAATCCAAGATGGCGCAAAACCTATCAGGGCATATTATGACGTCATAGGGTGCATTGAACTCGCTATGATCCAAGAATCCAACGATACATTGGTTTTGAAAATCGGGCTAACGGTTCAAAAGTTATATGCACAAATGTATCTAAAACTTTGACCCGTTGGTGGCGCTATACTGTGTTACTGCCAACATGTAACTTGGTGACATTACACATACGACTGTCCTCAATCAATGTGCCAAATTTCACAACTTTTTACCATACTGTCCTATGGGCTGTTTTGCTAATTATAGCGCCCCCTAAGACGAAACCATATTTGTTTCCTGCACTTAGGACACAGCCTTGAAGCATGCCATGCAATTTGGTTTTGTTTCGCCAAAGTGTTCCTGAGATATGAGCTCACATCGAAATCGCCGCCTTCGCCATTGATTTCGATTGGCTGTAGCATGCAAACAAAGTTGAAATTGAAAATCCGTCAAATAACTTTTGTGCGTATTGGTCTGAATATACTCTGTGCCGATTTTCGTGAGAATCCGTCAAAATTTGTGACCTCTGAAAATTTAGTTTCACTTTTGACATAATCCAATATGGCAGCCACAATCTTACGCAGACGTGAACATTTTGGATACGACCTGAATTGTGACCTTCCAGAGTATTAGTAGACATGAAAATTTAACGCCATATCCAAACGCATCAAGACAAACAAGCAAAATGTAATTTTGTTAATTACAGCGCCACCTAGTGACAAATACCACCAAATTTTATTGGCACACTTGGGGCGGGTCTCGCTGCAGGTGACCAAATTTGGTCTTCGGAAGTCAAAGCGCTGCCGAGATATGAGCAAACGCCCTGTTTGGCGGCGTTGCCGCCAACAGCGATTGGCTAACATGAAAAGTTGGCATCAGCTGTCAATGGGGCCACCCACTGTATCTGTGGATATGACAATTTCATTTCAAATACAAACACTTCAGGAGATATGAGCAAAAACAATGTTTTGCTAATTATAGCGCCCCCTAGAGACGTTATGACACCATATTTTTTCATGCACTTGGGACACAGCCCCGAAGCATGCCATGCAATTTGGTTTTGTTTCGCCAAAGCGTTCCTGAGATATGAGCTCACATCGAAATCGGCGCCTTCGCCGCTGATTTCGATTGGCTGTAGCACACAAACAACGTCGAAATTGAAAAATCTGACTAATAACTTTTGTGCGTATTGGCCTGAATATACTCTGTGCCGATTTTCGTGAGAATCCGGCAAAATTTGCGACCTCTGAAACTTTTTTTCACTTTTGACATTTTCCAATATGGCGGAAAATCTATCATGGCGCATTATGACGTCATAGGGTGCATTGAACTCCCTATGATCCAAGGATTCCAACGGTACCTTGTTTTTGAAAATCGGGCTCACGGTTCATGAGTTACATGCACAAATGTACCTTGAACTTTGACCCGTTGGTGGCGCTATACTGTGTTTACTGCCAACATGTAACTTGGTGACATTACACATACGACTGTCCTTAACCAATGTGCCAAATTTCACAACTTTTTACCATACGGTTCAATGGGCTGCCATAGACTCCAATGGCAGAAGAAAGAAAATAATAATAATAATATATAGCTGCAAGCAGCAATGACGGGCCCATGCAGATCAGGCGATCATGTAATGTAATAATAGTAATCATTAGCATACATGTACAACACTGTACAACACTGTGCTGTACGACACTGTACAACACTGTACGACACTGTACTGCACTGTACAACACTGTACAACACTGTACAGCACTGTACTGCACTGTACGACACTGCAACACTGTACAACACTGAACTGCACTGTAAACACTGAACTGCACTGTATAACACTGTACTGCACTGTACAACACTGTACTACACTTTACTGCACTGTGAAACACTGTACAACACAGTACTGTAAGACACTGTACAACACTGTACGACACTGTACTGCACTGTACAACACTGTACAACACTGCAACACTGTATAACACTGTACAACAGTACTGCACTGTACGACACTTAACAACACTATACTACACTGTACTGCACTGTGCAACACTGTACAATACTGTACTGTCCTGCACTGTACTACACTGTACTGCACTGTGCAACACTGTACAACACTGTACAGCACTGTACAACACTGTACTACACTGTACTGCATTGTGCATTGAACTCGCCATAATCCAAGGAATCCAACGATACCTTGGTTTTGAAAATCGGGCTAACGGTTCAAAAGTTACATGGACAAATGTACCTAAACTTTGACCCGTTGGTGGCGCTATACTGTGTTTACTGCCAACATGTAACCTTGGTGACATTACACATACGACTGTCCTCAATCAATGTGCCAAATTTCACAACTTTTTACCATACGGGTCTATGGGCTGTTTTGCTAATTATAGCGCCCTCTAGAGACGTAATGACACCAGATTTGTTTCCTGCACTTGGGACACAGCCTCGAAGCATGCCATACAATTTGGTTTTGTTTCGCCAGCGTTCCTGAGATATGGGCTGACATCGAAATCGGCGCCTTCGCCACTGATTTCGATTGGCTGTAGTCGCAAACAAAGTCGAAATTGAAGAATCCGTCTAATGACTTTTGTGCGTATTGGTCTGAATATACTCTGTGCCGATTTTCATGAGAATCCGTCAAATTTGCAGCCACTGAACAGTTAGTTTCACTTTTGACATAATCCAAGATGGCGCAAAACCTATCAGGGCATATTATGACGTCATAGGGTGCATTGAACTCGCTATGATCCAAGGAATCCAACGATACATTGGTTTTGAAAATCGGGCTAACGGTTCAAAAGTTATATGCACAAATGTATCTAAAACTTTGACCCGTTGGTGGCGCTATACTGTGTTTACTGCCAACATGTAACTTGGTGACATTACACATACGACTGTCCTCAATCAATGTGCCAAATTTCACAACTTTTTACCATACTGTCCTATGGGCTGTTTTGCTAATTATAGCGCCCCCTAGAGACGTAATGACACCATATTTGTTTCCTGCACTTAGGACACAGCCTTGAAGCATGCCATGCAATTTGGTTTTGTTTCGCCAAAGTGTTCCTGAGATATGAGCTCACATCGAAATCGCCGCCTTCGCCATTGATTTCGATTGGCTGTAGCATGCAAACAAAGTTGAAATTGAAAAATCCGTCAAATAACTTTTGTGCGTATTGGTCTGAATATACTCTGTGCCGATTTTCGTGAGAATCCGTCAAAATTTGTGACCTCTGAAACTTTAGTTTCACTTTTGACATAATCCAATATGGCAGCCACAATCTTACGCAGACGTGAACATTTGGATACGACCTGAATTGTGACCTTCCAGAGTATTAGTAGACATGAAAATTTAACGCCATATCCAAACGCATCAAGACAAACAAGCAAAAATGTAATTTTGTTAATTACAGCGCCACCTAGTGGACAAATACCACCAATTTTATTGGCACACTTTGGGGCGGGTCTCGCTGCAGGTGACCAAATTTGGTCTTCGGAAGTCAAAGCGCTGCCGAGATATGAGCAAACGCCCTGTTTGGCGGCGTTGCCGCCAACAGCGATTGGCTAACATGAAAAGTTGGCATCAGCTGTCAATGGGGCCACCCACTGTATCTGTGGATATGACAATTTCATTTCAAATACAAACACTTCAGGAGATATGAGCAAAAACAATGTTTTGCTAATTATAGCGCCCCCTAGAGACGTTATGACACCATATTTGTTTCATGCACTTGGGACACAGCCCCGAAGCATGCCATGCAATTTGGTTTTGTTTCGCCAAAGCGTTCCTGAGATATGAGCTCACATCGAAATCGGCGCCTTCGCCGCTGATTTCGATTGGCTGTAGCACACAAACAACGTCGAAATTGAAAAATCTGACTAATAACTTTTGTGCGTATTGGCCTGAATATACTCTGTGCCGATTTTCGTGAGAATCCGGCAAAATTTGCGACCTCTGAAACTTTTTTTTCACTTTTGACATTTTCCAATATGGCGGAAAATCTATCATGGCGCATTATGACGTCATAGGGTGCATTGAACTCCTATGATCCAAGGATTCCAACGGTACCTTGTTTTTGAAATCGGGCTCGGTTCATGAGTTACATGCACAAATGTACCTTGAACTTTGACCCGTTGGTGGCGCTATACTGTGTTTACTGCCAACATGTAACTTGGTGACATTACACATACGACTGTCCTTAACCAATGTGCCAAATTTCACAACTTTTTACCATACGGTTCAATGGGCTGCCATAGACTCAATGGCGGAAGAAAGAATAATAATAATATAGCTGCAAGCAGCAATGACGGGCCCATGCAGATCAGGCGATCATGTAATGTAATAAAAGTAATCATTAGCATACATGTACAACACTGTACAACACTGTACTGTACGACACTGTACGACACTGTACTGCACTGTACAACACTGTACAACACTGTACAGCCCTGTACTGCACTGTACGACACTGCAACACTGTACAACACTGTACTGCACTGTATAACACTATACTGCACTGTCCAACACTGTACTACACTGTACTGCACTGTGCACAACTGTACTGACTGCACTTACTGCACTGTACTACACTGTACTACACTGTACTGCACTGTACTGCACTGTGCAACACTGTACTACACTGTACTACACTGTACTACATTGTGCATTATGCAAGGAATCCAACGATACCTTGGTTTTGAAAATCGGGCTAACAGTTCAAAAGTTACATGCACAAATGTACCTAAAACTTTGACCCGTTGGTGGCGCTATACTGTGTTTACTGCCAACATGTAACTTGGTGACATTACACATACGACTGTCCTCAATCAATGTGCCAAATTTCACAACTTTTTACCATACTGTCCTATGGGCTGTTTTGCTAATTATAGCGCCCCCTAGAGACGAAATGACACCATATTTGTTTCCTGCACTTAGGACACAGCCTTGAAGCATGCCATGCAATTTGGTTTTGTTTCGCCAAAGTGTTCCTGAGATATGAGCTCACATCGAAATCGCCGCCTTCGCCATTGATTTCGATTGGCTGTAGCATGCAAACAAAGTTGAAATTGAAAAATCCGTCAAATAACTTTTGTGCGTATTGGTCTGAATATACTCTGTGCCGATTTTCGTGAGAATCCGTCAAAATTTGTGACCTCTGAAAATTTAGTTTCACTTTTGACATAATCCAATATGGCAGCCACAATCTTACGCAGACGTGAACATTTTGGATACGACCTGAATTGTGACCTTCCAGAGTATTAGTAGACATGAAAATTTAACGCCATATCCAAACGCATCAAGACAAACAAGCAAAAATGTAATTTTGTTAATTACAGCGCCACCTAGTGGACAAATACCACCAAATTTTATTGGCACACTTTGGGGCGGGTCGCTGCAGGTGACCAAATTTGGTCTTCGGAAGTCAAAGCGTGCCGAGATATGAGCAAACGCCCTGTTTGGCGGCGTTGCCGCCAACAGCGATTGGCTAACATGAAAAGTTGGCATCAGCTGTCAATGGGGCCACCCACTGTATCTGTGGATATGACAATTCATTTCAAATACAAACACTTCAGGAGATATGAGCAAAAACAATGTTTTGCTAATTATAGCGCCCCCTAGAGACGTTATGACACCATATTTGTTTCATGCACTTGGGACACAGCCCCGAAGCATGCCATGCAATTTGGTTTTGTTTCGCCAAAGCGTTCCTGAGATATGAGCTCACATCGAAATCGGCGCCTTCGCCGCTGATTTCGATTGGCTGTAGCACACAAACAACGTCGAAATTGAAAAATCTGACTAATAACTTTTGTGCGTATTGGCCTGAATATACTCTGTGCCGATTTTCGTGAGAATCCGGCAAAATTTGCGACCTCTGAAACTTTTTTTTCACTTTTGACATTTTCCAATATGGCGGAAAATCTATCATGGCGCATTATGACGTCATAGGGTGCATTGAACTCCCTATGATCCAAGGATTCCAACGGTACCTTGTTTTTGAAAATCGGGCTCACGGTTCATGAGTTACATGCACAAATGTACCTTGAACTTTGACCCGTTGGTGGCGCTATACTGTGTTTACTGCCAACATGTAACTTGGTGACATTACACATACGACTGTCCTTAACCAATGTGCCAAATTTCACAACTTTTTACCATACGGTTCAATGGGCTGCCATAGACTCCAATGGCGGAAGAAAGAAATAATAAATAATAATAATAAATATAGCTGCAAGCAGCAATGACGGGCCCATGCAGATCAGGCGATCATGTAATGTAATAGTAATCATTAGCATACATGTACAACACTGTACAACACTGTACTGTACGACACTGTACTGCACTGTACAACACTGTACAACACTACTGTACTGCACTGTACTGCACTGTACACACTGTACTGCACTGTGCAGCACTGTACAACACTGTACAGCACTGTACAACACTGTACTACACTGTACTGTACTACATTGTGCATTGAACTCGCCATGATCCAAGGAATCCAACGATACCTTGGTTTTGAAAATCGGGCTAACGG
>ML240780.1:0-32230 GCA_004119915.2 Collichthys lucidus | reverse complement strand
GAGAGAGTCACACACACATAAACACACACATGGTGATGGCCTCAGACATCTCCAGGAACCAGGCCCTCCCATGCCTCACCTCACTCTCAGGGGCCTGCGCTCCGGGACTGGGTCACGCTGGCCCCAGGGACCCCCTGACCTCCTCCCTGGTGTATGGGCCAACCAACCAACCCCACTGGACCAGGCTCTCCAGCCGAACCTGCGTACCCACTCTTAAGCACCCTCCCTGGGTTATACCCCAATAGCCCCGCTGGCAGGAGCCTCGTGCCCCTGGGAGACTAGCTGTGGTAGTAGACTTTGCCGTTTTTTTTTTTTTTTTTATGGTTGGACGCGACGTCACGGCGACAAGTCAAACGATTTGAGTACAGTGACAAAACTGAATTGAATTTTTTGAGTACTGTGTACTTAAAAGGGAAAATCCATTAAGATGACTGAAAAAATAGCAGTGAATTAACTTTTTAAAGTTTGAGTTAACACAACTTAATCCTTTTAACCAACTTACTGTTTGGTTTTACAGTGTACCACTACTACTACTACTACTACTACTACTACAAATGATAATAAAAAATAAAATAAAAATCATCTGAGTGAGAAATACTGTGTATATGCACGTCAGTCATCACCGCCATGGCGATATTGAAGAGAAAAGCTTTGTTCCCTGCCGAGATGTGAAAAAGCTTACAGCACCTGGTATTCCCAGGCGGTCACCCATCCAAGTACTAACCAGGCCTGACCCTGCTTAGCTTCCGAGATCAGACGAGATCGGGCGCATTCAGGGTGGTATGGCCGTAAGCCTCCGGGAGTGAGAAATACTGTGTATATGCACGTCAGTCATCACCGCCATGGCGATTGAGGAGAAAAGCTTTGTTCCCTGCCGAGATGTGAAAAAGCTTACAGCACCTGGTATTCCCAGGCGGTCACCCATCCAAGTACTAACCAGGCCTGACCCTGCTTAGCTTCCGAGATCAGACGAGATCGGGCGCATTCAGGGTGGTATGGCCGTAAGCCTCGGGCAAGTGAGAAATACTGTGTATATGCACGTCAGTCATCACCGCCATGGCGATTGAAGGAGAAAAGCTTTGTTCCCTGCCGAGATGTGAAAAAGCTTACAGCACCTGGTATTCCCAGGCGGTCACCCATCCAAGTACTAACCAGCCAAGATCAAAGAACTTAGATGTCTTTGATATCACAGGCAGGCAAGATCAAAGAACTATGATGTCATCAGATTCTGGTTCCAAGTTCCATAGTAATGTAAACAAGTTTTACAGAAGATGAGCACATGATTTCATTTTACTGTAAAAGGAGAGAGAGAGAGAGAGAGAGAGAGAGGAGAGAGAGAGAGAGAGAGAGAGAGAGAGAGAGTCACACACACATAAACACACACATGGTGATGGCCTCAGACATCTCCAGGAACCAGGCCCTCCCATGCCTCACCTCACTCTCAGGGGCCTGCGCTCCGGGACTGGGTCACGCTGGCCCCAGGGACCCCCTGACCTCCTCCCTGGTGTATGGGCCAACCAACCAACCCCACTGGACCAGGCTCTCCAGCCGAACCTGCGTACCCACTCTTAAGCACCCTCCCCTGGGTTATACCCCAATAGCCCCGCTGGCAGGAGCCTCGTGCCCCTGGGAGACTAGCTGTGGTAGTAGACTTTGCCGTTTTTTTTTTTTTTTTTATGGTTGGACGCGACGTCACAGGCGACAAGTCAAACGATTTGAGTACAGTGACAAAACTGAATTGAATTTTTTGAGTACTGTGTACTTAAAGGGAAAATCCATTAAGATGACTGAAAAAAAATAGCAGTGAATTAACTTTTTTAAAGTTTTGAGTTAACACAACTTAATCCTTTTAACCAACTTTACTGTTGGTTTTACAGTGTACCACTACTACTACTACTACTACTACTACTACTACAAATGATAATAAAAAATAAAATAAAAATCATCTGAGTGAGAAATACTGTGTATATGCACGTCAGTCATCACCGCCATGGCGATTGAAGGAGAAAAGCTTTGTTCCCTGCCGAGATGTGAAAAAGCTTACAGCACCTGGTATTCCCAGGCGGTCACCCATCCAAGTACTAACCAGGCCTGACCCTGCTTAGCTTCCGAGATCAGACGAGATCGGGCGCATTCAGGGTGGTATGGCCGTAAGCCTCCGGGCAAGTGAGAAATACTGTGTATATGCACGTCAGTCATCACCGCCATGGCGATTGAAGGAGAAAAGCTTTGTTCCCTGCCGAGATGTGAAAAGCTTACAGCACCTGGTATTCCCAGGCGGTCACCCATCCAAGTACTAACCAGGCCTGACCCTGCTTAGCTTCCGAGATCAGACGAGATCGGGCGCATTCAGGGTGGTATGGCCGTAAGCCTCCGGGCAAGTGAGAAATACTGTGTATATGCACGTCAGTCATCACCGCCATGGCGATTGAAGGAGAAAAGCTTTGTTCCCTGCCGAGATGTGAAAAAGCTTACAGCACCTGGTATTCCCAGGCGGTCACCCATCCAAGTACTAACCAGCCAAGATCAAAGAACTTAGATGTCTTTGATATCACAGGCAGGCAAGATCAAAGAACTATGATGTCATCAGATTCTGGTTCCAAGTTCCATAGTAATGTAAACAAGTTTTACAGAAGATGAGCACATGATTTCATTTTACTGTAAAAGGGAGAGAGAGAGAGAGAGAGAGAGAGAGAGAGAGAGAGAGAGAGAGTCACACACACATAAACACACACATGGTGATGGCCTCAGACATCTCCAGGAACCAGGCCCTCCCATGCCTCACCTCACTCTCAGGGGCCTGCGCTCCGGGACTGGGTCACGCTGGCCCCAGGGACCCCCTGACCTCCTCCCTGGTGTATGGGCCAACCAACCAACCCCACTGGACCAGGCTCTCCAGCCGAACCTGCGTACCCACTCTTAAGCACCCTCCCCTGGGTTATACCCCAATAGCCCCGCTGGCAGGAGCCTCGTGCCCCTGGGAGACTAGCTGTGGTAGTAGACTTTGCCGTTTTTTTTTTTTTTTTATGGTTGGACGCGACGTCACAGGCGACAAGTCAAACGATTTGAGTACAGTGACAAAACTGAATTGAATTTTTTGAGTACTGTGTACTTAAAGGGAAAATCCATTAAGATGACTGAAAAAAATAGCAGTGAATTAACTTTTTTAAAGTTTTGAGTTAACACAACTTAATCCTTTTAACCAACTTTACTGTTTGGTTTTACAGTGTACCACTACTACTACTACTACTACTACTACTACAAATGATAATAAAAAATAAAATAAAAATCATCTGAGTGAGAAATACTGTGTATATGCACGTCAGTCATCACCGCCATGGCGATTGAAGGAGAAAAGCTTTGTTCCCTGCCGAGATGTGAAAAAGCTTACAGCACCTGGTATTCCCAGGCGGTCACCCATCCAAGTACTAACCAGGCCTGACCCTGCTTAGCTTCCGAGATCAGACGAGATCGGGCGCATTCAGGGTGGTATGGCCGTAAGCCTCCGGGCAAGTGAGAAATACTGTGTATATGCACGTCAGTCATCACCGCCATGGCGATTGAAGGAGAAAAGCTTTGTTCCCTGCCGAGATGTGAAAAAGCTTACAGCACCTGGTATTCCCAGGCGGTCACCCATCCAAGTACTAACCAGGCCTGACCCTGCTTAGCTTCCGAGATCAGACGAGATCGGGCGCATTCAGGGTGGTATGGCCGTAAGCCTCCGGGCAAGTGAGAAATACTGTGTATATGCACGTCAGTCATCACCGCCATGGCGATTGAAGGAGAAAAGCTTTGTTCCCTGCCGAGATGTGAAAAAGCTTACAGCACCTGGTATTCCCAGGCGGTCACCCATCCAAGTACTAACCAGCCAAGATCAAAGAACTTAGATGTCTTTGATATCACAGGCAGGCAAGATCAAAGAACTATGATGTCATCAGATTCTGGTTCCAAGTTCCATAGTAATGTAAACAAGTTTTACAGAAGATGAGCACATGATTTCATTTTACTGTAAAAGGGAGAGAGAGAGAGAGAGAGAGAGAGAGAGAGAGAGAGAGAGTCACACACACATAAACACACACATGGTGATGGCCTCAGACATCTCCAGGAACCAGGCCCTCCCATGCCTCACCTCACTCTCAGGGGCCTGCGCTCCGGGACTGGGTCACGCTGGCCCCAGGGACCCCCTGACCTCCTCCCTGGTGTATGGGCCAACCAACCAACCCCACTGGACCAGGCTCTCCAGCCGAACCTGCGTACCCACTCTTAAGCACCCTCCCCTGGGTTATACCCCAATAGCCCCGCTGGCAGGAGCCTCGTGCCCCTGGGAGACTAGCTGTGGTAGTAGACTTTGCCGTTTTTTTTTTTTTTTTTTATGGTTGGACGCGACGTCACAGGCGACAAGTCAAACGATTTGAGTACAGTGACAAAACTGAATTGAATTTTTTGAGTACTGTGTACTTAAAAGGGAAAATCCATTAAGATGACTGAAAAAAATAGCAGTGAATTAACTTTTTTAAAGTTTTGAGTTAACACAACTTAATCCTTTTAACCAACTTTACTGTTTGGTTTTACAGTGTACCACTACTACTACTACTACTACTACTACTACAAATGATAATAAAAAATAAAATAAAAATCATCTGAGTGAGAAATACTGTGTATATGCACGTCAGTCATCACCGCCATGGCGATTGAAGGAGAAAAGCTTTGTTCCCTGCCGAGATGTGAAAAAGCTTACAGCACCTGGTATTCCCAGGCGGTCACCCATCCAAGTACTAACCAGGCCTGACCCTGCTTAGCTTCCGAGATCAGACGAGATCGGGCGCATTCAGGGTGGTATGGCCGTAAGCCTCCGGGCAAGTGAGAAATACTGTGTATATGCACGTCAGTCATCACCGCCATGGCGATTGAAGGAGAAAAGCTTTGTTCCCTGCCGAGATGTGAAAAAGCTTACAGCACCTGGTATTCCCAGGCGGTCACCCATCCAAGTACTAACCAGGCCTGACCCTGCTTAGCTTCCGAGATCAGACGAGATCGGGCGCATTCAGGGTGGTATGGCCGTAAGCCTCCGGGCAAGTGAGAAATACTGTGTATATGCACGTCAGTCATCACCGCCATGGCGATTGAAGGAGAAAAGCTTTGTTCCCTGCCGAGATGTGAAAAAGCTTACAGCACCTGGTATTCCCAGGCGGTCACCCATCCAAGTACTAACCAGCCAAGATCAAAGAACTTAGATGTCTTTGATATCACAGGCAGGCAAGATCAAAGAACTATGATGTCATCAGATTCTGGTTCCAAGTTCCATAGTAATGTAAACAAGTTTTACAGAAGATGAGCACATGATTTCATTTTACTGTAAAAGGGAGAGAGAGAGAGAGAGAGAGAGAGAGAGAGAGAGAGAGAGAGTCACACACACATAAACACACACATGGTGATGGCCTCAGACATCTCCAGGAACCAGGCCCTCCCATGCCTCACCTCACTCTCAGGGGCCTGCGCTCCGGGACTGGGTCACGCTGGCCCCAGGGACCCCCTGACCTCCTCCCTGGTGTATGGGCCAACCAACCAACCCCACTGGACCAGGCTCTCCAGCCGAACCTGCGTACCCACTCTTAAGCACCCTCCCCTGGGTTATACCCCAATAGCCCCGCTGGCAGGAGCCTCGTGCCCCTGGGAGACTAGCTGTGGTAGTAGACTTTGCCGTTTTTTTTTTTTTTTTTATGGTTGGACGCGACGTCACAGGCGACAAGTCAAACGATTTGAGTACAGTGACAAAACTGAATTGAATTTTTTGAGTACTGTGTACTTAAAAGGGAAAATCCATTAAGATGACTGAAAAAAATAGCAGTGAATTAACTTTTTTAAAGTTTTGAGTTAACACAACTTAATCCTTTTAACCAACTTTACTGTTTGGTTTTACAGTGTACCACTACTACTACTACTACTACTACTACTACTACAAATGATAATAAAAAATAAAATAAAAATCATCTGAGTGAGAAATACTGTGTATATGCACGTCAGTCATCACCGCCATGGCGATTGAAGGAGAAAAGCTTTGTTCCCTGCCGAGATGTGAAAAAGCTTACAGCACCTGGTATTCCCAGGCGGTCACCCATCCAAGTACTAACCAGGCCTGACCCTGCTTAGCTTCCGAGATCAGACGAGATCGGGCGCATTCAGGGTGGTATGGCCGTAAGCCTCCGGGCAAGTGAGAAATACTGTGTATATGCACGTCAGTCATCACCGCCATGGCGATTGAAGGAGAAAAGCTTTGTTCCCTGCCGAGATGTGAAAAAGCTTACAGCACCTGGTATTCCCAGGCGGTCACCCATCCAAGTACTAACCAGGCCTGACCCTGCTTAGCTTCCGAGATCAGACGAGATCGGGCGCATTCAGGGTGGTATGGCCGTAAGCCTCCGGGCAAGTGAGAAATACTGTGTATATGCACGTCAGTCATCACCGCCATGGCGATTGAAGGAGAAAAGCTTTGTTCCCTGCCGAGATGTGAAAAAGCTTACAGCACCTGGTATTCCCAGGCGGTCACCCATCCAAGTACTAACCAGCCAAGATCAAAGAACTTAGATGTCTTTGATATCACAGGCAGGCAAGATCAAAGAACTATGATGTCATCAGATTCTGGTTCCAAGTTCCATAGTAATGTAAACAAGTTTTACAGAAGATGAGCACATGATTTCATTTTACTGTAAAAGGGAGAGAGAGAGAGAGAGAGAGAGAGAGAGAGAGAGAGAGAGAGTCACACACACATAAACACACACATGGTGATGGCCTCAGACATCTCCAGGAACCAGGCCCTCCCATGCCTCACCTCACTCTCAGGGGCCTGCGCTCCGGGACTGGGTCACGCTGGCCCCAGGGACCCCCTGACCTCCTCCCTGGTGTATGGGCCAACCAACCAACCCCACTGGACCAGGCTCTCCAGCCGAACCTGCGTACCCACTCTTAAGCACCCTCCCCTGGGTTATACCCCAATAGCCCCGCTGGCAGGAGCCTCGTGCCCCTGGGAGACTAGCTGTGGTAGTAGACTTTGCCGTTTTTTTTTTTTTTTTTATGGTTGGACGCGACGTCACAGGCGACAAGTCAAACGATTTGAGTACAGTGACAAAACTGAATTGAATTTTTTGAGTACTGTGTACTTAAAAGGGAAAATCCATTAAGATGACTGAAAAAAATTAGCAGTGAATTAACTTTTTTAAAGTTTTGAGTTAACACAACTTAATCCTTTTAACCAACTTTACTGTTTGGTTTTACAGTGTACCACTACTACTACTACTACTACTACTACTACTACAAATGATAATAAAAAATAAAATAAAAATCATCTGAGTGAGAAATACTGTGTATATGCACGTCAGTCATCACCGCCATGGCGATTGAAGGAGAAAAGCTTTGTTCCCTGCCGAGATGTGAAAAAGCTTACAGCACCTGGTATTCCCAGGCGGTCACCCATCCAAGTACTAACCAGGCCTGACCCTGCTTAGCTTCCGAGATCAGACGAGATCGGGCGCATTCAGGGTGGTATGGCCGTAAGCCTCCGGGCAAGTGAGAAATACTGTGTATATGCACGTCAGTCATCACCGCCATGGCGATTGAAGGAGAAAAGCTTTGTTCCCTGCCGAGATGTGAAAAAGCTTACAGCACCTGGTATTCCCAGGCGGTCACCCATCCAAGTACTAACCAGGCCTGACCCTGCTTAGCTTCCGAGATCAGACGAGATCGGGCGCATTCAGGGTGGTATGGCCGTAAGCCTCCGGGCAAGTGAGAAATACTGTGTATATGCACGTCAGTCATCACCGCCATGGCGATTGAAGGAGAAAAGCTTTGTTCCCTGCCGAGATGTGAAAAAGCTTACAGCACCTGGTATTCCCAGGCGGTCACCCATCCAAGTACTAACCAGCCAAGATCAAAGAACTTAGATGTCTTTGATATCACAGGCAGGCAAGATCAAAGAACTATGATGTCATCAGATTCTGGTTCCAAGTTCCATAGTAATGTAAACAAGTTTTACAGAAGATGAGCACATGATTTCATTTTACTGTAAAAGGGAGAGAGAGAGAGAG
Source organism: Collichthys lucidus (assembly GCA_004119915.2). Classification (NCBI taxonomy): domain Eukaryota; kingdom Metazoa; phylum Chordata; class Actinopteri; family Sciaenidae; genus Collichthys; species Collichthys lucidus. The sequence continues at coordinate 24,149 of ML240780.1, read as the reverse complement.
AGAGAGAGAGAGAGAGAGAGAGAGTCACACACACATAAACACACACATGGTGATGGCCTCAGACATCTCCAGGAACCAGGCCCTCCCATGCCTCACCTCACTCTCAGGGGCCTGCGCTCCGGGACTGGGTCACGCTGGCCCCAGGGACCCCCTGACCTCCTCCCTGGTGTATGGGCCAACCAACCAACCCCACTGGACCAGGCTCTCCAGCCGAACCTGCGTACCCACTCTTAAGCACCCTCCCCTGGGTTATACCCCAATAGCCCCGCTGGCAGGAGCCTCGTGCCCCTGGGAGACTAGCTGTGGTAGTAGACTTTGCCGTTTTTTTTTTTTTTTTTATGGTTGGACGCGACGTCACAGGCGACAAGTCAAACGATTTGAGTACAGTGACAAAACTGAATTGAATTTTTTGAGTACTGTGTACTTAAAAGGGAAAATCCATTAAGATGACTGAAAAAAATTGCAGTGAATTAACTTTTTTAAAGTTTTGAGTTAACACAACTTAATCCTTTTAACCAACTTTACTGTTTGGTTTTACAGTGTACCACTACTACTACTACTACTACTACTACTACTACAAATGATAATAAAAAATAAAATAAAAATCATCTGAGTGAGAAATACTGTGTATATGCACGTCAGTCATCACCGCCATGGCGATTGAAGGAGAAAAGCTTTGTTCCCTGCCGAGATGTGAAAAAGCTTACAGCACCTGGTATTCCCAGGCGGTCACCCATCCAAGTACTAACCAGGCCTGACCCTGCTTAGCTTCCGAGATCAGACGAGATCGGGCGCATTCAGGGTGGTATGGCCGTAAGCCTCCGGGCAAGTGAGAAATACTGTGTATATGCACGTCAGTCATCACCGCCATGGCGATTGAAGGAGAAAAGCTTTGTTCCCTGCCGAGATGTGAAAAAGCTTACAGCACCTGGTATTCCCAGGCGGTCACCCATCCAAGTACTAACCAGGCCTGACCCTGCTTAGCTTCCGAGATCAGACGAGATCGGGCGCATTCAGGGTGGTATGGCCGTAAGCCTCCGGGCAAGTGAGAAATACTGTGTATATGCACGTCAGTCATCACCGCCATGGCGATTGAAGGAGAAAAGCTTTGTTCCCTGCCGAGATGTGAAAAAGCTTACAGCACCTGGTATTCCCAGGCGGTCACCCATCCAAGTACTAACCAGCCAAGATCAAAGAACTTAGATGTCTTTGATATCACAGGCAGGCAAGATCAAAGAACTATGATGTCATCAGATTCTGGTTCCAAGTTCCATAGTAATGTAAACAAGTTTTACAGAAGATGAGCACATGATTTCATTTTACTGTAAAAGGGAGAGAGAGAGAGAGAGAGAGAGAGAGAGAGAGAGAGAGTCACACACACATAAACACACACATGGTGATGGCCTCAGACATCTCCAGGAACCAGGCCCTCCCATGCCTCACCTCACTCTCAGGGGCCTGCGCTCCGGGACTGGGTCACGCTGGCCCCAGGGACCCCCTGACCTCCTCCCTGGTGTATGGGCCAACCAACCAACCCCACTGGACCAGGCTCTCCAGCCGAACCTGCGTACCCACTCTTAAGCACCCTCCCCTGGGTTATACCCCAATAGCCCCGCTGGCAGGAGCCTCGTGCCCCTGGGAGACTAGCTGTGGTAGTAGACTTTGCCGTTTTTTTTTTTTTTTTTATGGTTGGACGCGACGTCACAGGCGACAAGTCAAACGATTTGAGTACAGTGACAAAACTGAATTGAATTTTTTGAGTACTGTGTACTTAAAAGGGAAAATCCATTAAGATGACTGAAAAAAATTAGCAGTGAATTAACTTTTTTAAAGTTTTGAGTTAACACAACTTAATCCTTTTAACCAACTTTACTGTTTGGTTTTACAGTGTACCACTACTACTACTACTACTACTACTACTACTACAAATGATAATAAAAAATAAAATAAAAATCATCTGAGTGAGAAATACTGTGTATATGCACGTCAGTCATCACCGCCATGGCGATTGAAGGAGAAAAGCTTTGTTCCCTGCCGAGATGTGAAAAAGCTTACAGCACCTGGTATTCCCAGGCGGTCACCCATCCAAGTACTAACCAGGCCTGACCCTGCTTAGCTTCCGAGATCAGACGAGATCGGGCGCATTCAGGGTGGTATGGCCGTAAGCCTCCGGGCAAGTGAGAAATACTGTGTATATGCACGTCAGTCATCACCGCCATGGCGATTGAAGGAGAAAAGCTTTGTTCCCTGCCGAGATGTGAAAAAGCTTACAGCACCTGGTATTCCCAGGCGGTCACCCATCCAAGTACTAACCAGGCCTGACCCTGCTTAGCTTCCGAGATCAGACGAGATCGGGCGCATTCAGGGTGGTATGGCCGTAAGCCTCCGGGCAAGTGAGAAATACTGTGTATATGCACGTCAGTCATCACCGCCATGGCGATTGAAGGAGAAAAGCTTTGTTCCCTGCCGAGATGTGAAAAAGCTTACAGCACCTGGTATTCCCAGGCGGTCACCCATCCAAGTACTAACCAGCCAAGATCAAAGAACTTAGATGTCTTTGATATCACAGGCAGGCAAGATCAAAGAACTATGATGTCATCAGATTCTGGTTCCAAGTTCCATAGTAATGTAAACAAGTTTTACAGAAGATGAGCACATGATTTCATTTTACTGTAAAAGGGAGAGAGAGAGAGAGAGAGAGAGAGAGAGAGAGAGAGAGTCACACACACATAAACACACACATGGTGATGGCCTCAGACATCTCCAGGAACCAGGCCCTCCCATGCCTCACCTCACTCTCAGGGGCCTGCGCTCCGGGACTGGGTCACGCTGGCCCCAGGGACCCCCTGACCTCCTCCCTGGTGTATGGGCCAACCAACCAACCCCACTGGACCAGGCTCTCCAGCCGAACCTGCGTACCCACTCTTAAGCACCCTCCCCTGGGTTATACCCCAATAGCCCCGCTGGCAGGAGCCTCGTGCCCCTGGGAGACTAGCTGTGGTAGTAGACTTTGCCGTTTTTTTTTTTTTTTTTATGGTTGGACGCGACGTCACAGGCGACAAGTCAAACGATTTGAGTACAGTGACAAAACTGAATTGAATTTTTTGAGTACTGTGTACTTAAAAGGGAAAATCCATTAAGATGACTGAAAAAAATTGCAGTGAATTAACTTTTTTAAAGTTTTGAGTTAACACAACTTAATCCTTTTAACCAACTTTACTGTTTGGTTTTACAGTGTACCACTACTACTACTACTACTACTACTACTACAAATGATAATAAAAAATAAAATAAAAATCATCTGAGTGAGAAATACTGTGTATATGCACGTCAGTCATCACCGCCATGGCGATTGAAGGAGAAAAGCTTTGTTCCCTGCCGAGATGTGAAAAAGCTTACAGCACCTGGTATTCCCAGGCGGTCACCCATCCAAGTACTAACCAGGCCTGACCCTGCTTAGCTTCCGAGATCAGACGAGATCGGGCGCATTCAGGGTGGTATGGCCGTAAGCCTCCGGGCAAGTGAGAAATACTGTGTATATGCACGTCAGTCATCACCGCCATGGCGATTGAAGGAGAAAAGCTTTGTTCCCTGCCGAGATGTGAAAAAGCTTACAGCACCTGGTATTCCCAGGCGGTCACCCATCCAAGTACTAACCAGGCCTGACCCTGCTTAGCTTCCGAGATCAGACGAGATCGGGCGCATTCAGGGTGGTATGGCCGTAAGCCTCCGGGCAAGTGAGAAATACTGTGTATATGCACGTCAGTCATCACCGCCATGGCGATTGAAGGAGAAAAGCTTTGTTCCCTGCCGAGATGTGAAAAAGCTTACAGCACCTGGTATTCCCAGGCGGTCACCCATCCAAGTACTAACCAGCCAAGATCAAAGAACTTAGATGTCTTTGATATCACAGGCAGGCAAGATCAAAGAACTATGATGTCATCAGATTCTGGTTCCAAGTTCCATAGTAATGTAAACAAGTTTTACAGAAGATGAGCACATGATTTCATTTTACTGTAAAAGGGAGAGAGAGAGAGAGAGAGAGAGAGAGAGAGAGAGAGAGAGTCACACACACATAAACACACACATGGTGATGGCCTCAGACATCTCCAGGAACCAGGCCCTCCCATGCCTCACCTCACTCTCAGGGGCCTGCGCTCCGGGACTGGGTCACGCTGGCCCCAGGGACCCCCTGACCTCCTCCCTGGTGTATGGGCCAACCAACCAACCCCACTGGACCAGGCTCTCCAGCCGAACCTGCGTACCCACTCTTAAGCACCCTCCCCTGGGTTATACCCCAATAGCCCCGCTGGCAGGAGCCTCGTGCCCCTGGGAGACTAGCTGTGGTAGTAGACTTTGCCGTTTTTTTTTTTTTTTTTATGGTTGGACGCGACGTCACAGGCGACAAGTCAAACGATTTGAGTACAGTGACAAAACTGAATTGAATTTTTTGAGTACTGTGTACTTAAAAGGGAAAATCCATTAAGATGACTGAAAAAAATTGCAGTGAATTAACTTTTTTAAAGTTTTGAGTTAACACAACTTAATCCTTTTAACCAACTTTACTGTTTGGTTTTACAGTGTACCACTACTACTACTACTACTACTACTACTACTACAAATGATAATAAAAAATAAAATAAAAATCATCTGAGTGAGAAATACTGTGTATATGCACGTCAGTCATCACCGCCATGGCGATTGAAGGAGAAAAGCTTTGTTCCCTGCCGAGATGTGAAAAAGCTTACAGCACCTGGTATTCCCAGGCGGTCACCCATCCAAGTACTAACCAGGCCTGACCCTGCTTAGCTTCCGAGATCAGACGAGATCGGGCGCATTCAGGGTGGTATGGCCGTAAGCCTCCGGGCAAGTGAGAAATACTGTGTATATGCACGTCAGTCATCACCGCCATGGCGATTGAAGGAGAAAAGCTTTGTTCCCTGCCGAGATGTGAAAAAGCTTACAGCACCTGGTATTCCCAGGCGGTCACCCATCCAAGTACTAACCAGGCCTGACCCTGCTTAGCTTCCGAGATCAGACGAGATCGGGCGCATTCAGGGTGGTATGGCCGTAAGCCTCCGGGCAAGTGAGAAATACTGTGTATATGCACGTCAGTCATCACCGCCATGGCGATTGAAGGAGAAAAGCTTTGTTCCCTGCCGAGATGTGAAAAAGCTTACAGCACCTGGTATTCCCAGGCGGTCACCCATCCAAGTACTAACCAGCCAAGATCAAAGAACTTAGATGTCTTTGATATCACAGGCAGGCAAGATCAAAGAACTATGATGTCATCAGATTCTGGTTCCAAGTTCCATAGTAATGTAAACAAGTTTTACAGAAGATGAGCACATGATTTCATTTTACTGTAAAAGGGAGAGAGAGAGAGAGAGAGAGAGAGAGAGAGAGAGAGTCACACACACATAAACACACACATGGTGATGGCCTCAGACATCTCCAGGAACCAGGCCCTCCCATGCCTCACCTCACTCTCAGGGGCCTGCGCTCCGGGACTGGGTCACGCTGGCCCCAGGGACCCCCTGACCTCCTCCCTGGTGTATGGGCCAACCAACCAACCCCACTGGACCAGGCTCTCCAGCCGAACCTGCGTACCCACTCTTAAGCACCCTCCCCTGGGTTATACCCCAATAGCCCCGCTGGCAGGAGCCTCGTGCCCCTGGGAGACTAGCTGTGGTAGTAGACTTTGCCGTTTTTTTTTTTTTTTTTTATGGTTGGACGCGACGTCACAGGCGACAAGTCAAACGATTTGAGTACAGTGACAAAACTGAATTGAATTTTTTGAGTACTGTGTACTTAAAAGGGAAAATCCATTAAGATGACTGAAAAAAATTGCAGTGAATTAACTTTTTTAAAGTTTTGAGTTAACACAACTTAATCCTTTTAACCAACTTTACTGTTTGGTTTTACAGTGTACCACTACTACTACTACTACTACTACTACTACTACAAATGATAATAAAAAATAAAATAAAAATCATCTGAGTGAGAAATACTGTGTATATGCACGTCAGTCATCACCGCCATGGCGATTGAAGGAGAAAAGCTTTGTTCCCTGCCGAGATGTGAAAAAGCTTACAGCACCTGGTATTCCCAGGCGGTCACCCATCCAAGTACTAACCAGGCCTGACCCTGCTTAGCTTCCGAGATCAGACGAGATCGGGCGCATTCAGGGTGGTATGGCCGTAAGCCTCCGGGCAAGTGAGAAATACTGTGTATATGCACGTCAGTCATCACCGCCATGGCGATTGAAGGAGAAAAGCTTTGTTCCCTGCCGAGATGTGAAAAAGCTTACAGCACCTGGTATTCCCAGGCGGTCACCCATCCAAGTACTAACCAGGCCTGACCCTGCTTAGCTTCCGAGATCAGACGAGATCGGGCGCATTCAGGGTGGTATGGCCGTAAGCCTCCGGGCAAGTGAGAAATACTGTGTATATGCACGTCAGTCATCACCGCCATGGCGATTGAAGGAGAAAAGCTTTGTTCCCTGCCGAGATGTGAAAAAGCTTACAGCACCTGGTATTCCCAGGCGGTCACCCATCCAAGTACTAACCAGCCAAGATCAAAGAACTTAGATGTCTTTGATATCACAGGCAGGCAAGATCAAAGAACTATGATGTCATCAGATTCTGGTTCCAAGTTCCATAGTAATGTAAACAAGTTTTACAGAAGATGAGCACATGATTTCATTTTACTGTAAAAGGGAGAGAGAGAGAGAGAGAGAGAGAGAGAGAGAGAGAGTCACACACACATAAACACACACATGGTGATGGCCTCAGACATCTCCAGGAACCAGGCCCTCCCATGCCTCACCTCACTCTCAGGGGCCTGCGCTCCGGGACTGGGTCACGCTGGCCCCAGGGACCCCCTGACCTCCTCCCTGGTGTATGGGCCAACCAACCAACCCCACTGGACCAGGCTCTCCAGCCGAACCTGCGTACCCACTCTTAAGCACCCTCCCCTGGGTTATACCCCAATAGCCCCGCTGGCAGGAGCCTCGTGCCCCTGGGAGACTAGCTGTGGTAGTAGACTTTGCCGTTTTTTTTTTTTTTTTTATGGTTGGACGCGACGTCACAGGCGACAAGTCAAACGATTTGAGTACAGTGACAAAACTGAATTGAATTTTTTGAGTACTGTGTACTTAAAAGGGAAAATCCATTAAGATGACTGAAAAAAATTGCAGTGAATTAACTTTTTTAAAGTTTTGAGTTAACACAACTTAATCCTTTTAACCAACTTTACTGTTTGGTTTTACAGTGTACCACTACTACTACTACTACTACTACTACTACTACAAATGATAATAAAAAATAAAATAAAAATCATCTGAGTGAGAAATACTGTGTATATGCACGTCAGTCATCACCGCCATGGCGATTGAAGGAGAAAAGCTTTGTTCCCTGCCGAGATGTGAAAAAGCTTACAGCACCTGGTATTCCCAGGCGGTCACCCATCCAAGTACTAACCAGGCCTGACCCTGCTTAGCTTCCGAGATCAGACGAGATCGGGCGCATTCAGGGTGGTATGGCCGTAAGCCTCCGGGCAAGTGAGAAATACTGTGTATATGCACGTCAGTCATCACCGCCATGGCGATTGAAGGAGAAAAGCTTTGTTCCCTGCCGAGATGTGAAAAAGCTTACAGCACCTGGTATTCCCAGGCGGTCACCCATCCAAGTACTAACCAGGCCTGACCCTGCTTAGCTTCCGAGATCAGACGAGATCGGGCGCATTCAGGGTGGTATGGCCGTAAGCCTCCGGGCAAGTGAGAAATACTGTGTATATGCACGTCAGTCATCACCGCCATGGCGATTGAAGGAGAAAAGCTTTGTTCCCTGCCGAGATGTGAAAAAGCTTACAGCACCTGGTATTCCCAGGCGGTCACCCATCCAAGTACTAACCAGCCAAGATCAAAGAACTTAGATGTCTTTGATATCACAGGCAGGCAAGATCAAAGAACTATGATGTCATCAGATTCTGGTTCCAAGTTCCATAGTAATGTAAACAAGTTTTACAGAAGATGAGCACATGATTTCATTTTACTGTAAAAGGGAGAGAGAGAGAGAGAGAGAGAGAGAGAGAGAGAGAGTCACACACACATAAACACACACATGGTGATGGCCTCAGACATCTCCAGGAACCAGGCCCTCCCATGCCTCACCTCACTCTCAGGGGCCTGCGCTCCGGGACTGGGTCACGCTGGCCCCAGGGACCCCCTGACCTCCTCCCTGGTGTATGGGCCAACCAACCAACCCCACTGGACCAGGCTCTCCAGCCGAACCTGCGTACCCACTCTTAAGCACCCTCCCCTGGGTTATACCCCAATAGCCCCGCTGGCAGGAGCCTCGTGCCCCTGGGAGACTAGCTGTGGTAGTAGACTTTGCCGTTTTTTTTTTTTTTTTTTATGGTTGGACGCGACGTCACAGGCGACAAGTCAAACGATTTGAGTACAGTGACAAAACTGAATTGAATTTTTTGAGTACTGTGTACTTAAAAGGGAAAATCCATTAAGATGACTGAAAAAAATTGCAGTGAATTAACTTTTTTAAAGTTTTGAGTTAACACAACTTAATCCTTTTAACCAACTTTACTGTTTGGTTTTACAGTGTACCACTACTACTACTACTACTACTACTACTACTACAAATGATAATAAAAAATAAAATAAAAATCATCTGAGTGAGAAATACTGTGTATATGCACGTCAGTCATCACCGCCATGGCGATTGAAGGAGAAAAGCTTTGTTCCCTGCCGAGATGTGAAAAAGCTTACAGCACCTGGTATTCCCAGGCGGTCACCCATCCAAGTACTAACCAGGCCTGACCCTGCTTAGCTTCCGAGATCAGACGAGATCGGGCGCATTCAGGGTGGTATGGCCGTAAGCCTCCGGGCAAGTGAGAAATACTGTGTATATGCACGTCAGTCATCACCGCCATGGCGATTGAAGGAGAAAAGCTTTGTTCCCTGCCGAGATGTGAAAAAGCTTACAGCACCTGGTATTCCCAGGCGGTCACCCATCCAAGTACTAACCAGGCCTGACCCTGCTTAGCTTCCGAGATCAGACGAGATCGGGCGCATTCAGGGTGGTATGGCCGTAAGCCTCCGGGCAAGTGAGAAATACTGTGTATATGCACGTCAGTCATCACCGCCATGGCGATTGAAGGAGAAAAGCTTTGTTCCCTGCCGAGATGTGAAAAAGCTTACAGCACCTGGTATTCCCAGGCGGTCACCCATCCAAGTACTAACCAGCCAAGATCAAAGAACTTAGATGTCTTTGATATCACAGGCAGGCAAGATCAAAGAACTATGATGTCATCAGATTCTGGTTCCAAGTTCCATAGTAATGTAAACAAGTTTTACAGAAGATGAGCACATGATTTCATTTTACTGTAAAAGGGAGAGAGAGAGAGAGAGAGAGAGAGAGAGAGAGAGAGAGAGTCACACACACATAAACACACACATGGTGATGGCCTCAGACATCTCCAGGAACCAGGCCCTCCCATGCCTCACCTCACTCTCAGGGGCCTGCGCTCCGGGACTGGGTCACGCTGGCCCCAGGGACCCCCTGACCTCCTCCCTGGTGTATGGGCCAACCAACCAACCCCACTGGACCAGGCTCTCCAGCCGAACCTGCGTACCCACTCTTAAGCACCCTCCCCTGGGTTATACCCCAATAGCCCCGCTGGCAGGAGCCTCGTGCCCCTGGGAGACTAGCTGTGGTAGTAGACTTTGCCGTTTTTTTTTTTTTTTTTATGGTTGGACGCGACGTCACAGGCGACAAGTCAAACGATTTGAGTACAGTGACAAAACTGAATTGAATTTTTTGAGTACTGTGTACTTAAAAGGGAAAATCCATTAAGATGACTGAAAAAAATTGCAGTGAATTAACTTTTTTAAAGTTTTGAGTTAACACAACTTAATCCTTTTAACCAACTTTACTGTTTGGTTTTACAGTGTACCACTACTACTACTACTACTACTACTACTACTACAAATGATAATAAAAAATAAAATAAAAATCATCTGAGTGAGAAATACTGTGTATATGCACGTCAGTCATCACCGCCATGGCGATTGAAGGAGAAAAGCTTTGTTCCCTGCCGAGATGTGAAAAAGCTTACAGCACCTGGTATTCCCAGGCGGTCACCCATCCAAGTACTAACCAGGCCTGACCCTGCTTAGCTTCCGAGATCAGACGAGATCGGGCGCATTCAGGGTGGTATGGCCGTAAGCCTCCGGGCAAGTGAGAAATACTGTGTATATGCACGTCAGTCATCACCGCCATGGCGATTGAAGGAGAAAAGCTTTGTTCCCTGCCGAGATGTGAAAAAGCTTACAGCACCTGGTATTCCCAGGCGGTCACCCATCCAAGTACTAACCAGGCCTGACCCTGCTTAGCTTCCGAGATCAGACGAGATCGGGCGCATTCAGGGTGGTATGGCCGTAAGCCTCCGGGCAAGTGAGAAATACTGTGTATATGCACGTCAGTCATCACCGCCATGGCGATTGAAGGAGAAAAGCTTTGTTCCCTGCCGAGATGTGAAAAAGCTTACAGCACCTGGTATTCCCAGGCGGTCACCCATCCAAGTACTAACCAGCCAAGATCAAAGAACTTAGATGTCTTTGATATCACAGGCAGGCAAGATCAAAGAACTATGATGTCATCAGATTCTGGTTCCAAGTTCCATAGTAATGTAAACAAGTTTTACAGAAGATGAGCACATGATTTCATTTTACTGTAAAAGGGAGAGAGAGAGAGAGAGAGAGAGAGAGAGAGAGAGAGTCACACACACATAAACACACACATGGTGATGGCCTCAGACATCTCCAGGAACCAGGCCCTCCCATGCCTCACCTCACTCTCAGGGGCCTGCGCTCCGGGACTGGGTCACGCTGGCCCCAGGGACCCCCTGACCTCCTCCCTGGTGTATGGGCCAACCAACCAACCCCACTGGACCAGGCTCTCCAGCCGAACCTGCGTACCCACTCTTAAGCACCCTCCCCTGGGTTATACCCCAATAGCCCCGCTGGCAGGAGCCTCGTGCCCCTGGGAGACTAGCTGTGGTAGTAGACTTTGCCGTTTTTTTTTTTTTTTTTTATGGTTGGACGCGACGTCACAGGCGACAAGTCAAACGATTTGAGTACAGTGACAAAACTGAATTGAATTTTTTGAGTACTGTGTACTTAAAAGGGAAAATCCATTAAGATGACTGAAAAAAATTGCAGTGAATTAACTTTTTTAAAGTTTTGAGTTAACACAACTTAATCCTTTTAACCAACTTTACTGTTTGGTTTTACAGTGTACCACTACTACTACTACTACTACTACTACTACTACAAATGATAATAAAAATAAAATAAAAATCATCTGAGTGAGAAATACTGTGTATATGCACGTCAGTCATCACCGCCATGGCGATTGAAGGAGAAAAGCTTTGTTCCCTGCCGAGATGTGAAAAAGCTTACAGCACCTGGTATTCCCAGGCGGTCACCCATCCAAGTACTAACCAGGCCTGACCCTGCTTAGCTTCCGAGATCAGACGAGATCGGGCGCATTCAGGGTGGTATGGCCGTAAGCCTCCGGGCAAGTGAGAAATACTGTGTATATGCACGTCAGTCATCACCGCCATGGCGATTGAAGGAGAAAAGCTTTGTTCCCTGCCGAGATGTGAAAAAGCTTACAGCACCTGGTATTCCCAGGCGGTCACCCATCCAAGTACTAACCAGGCCTGACCCTGCTTAGCTTCCGAGATCAGACGAGATCGGGCGCATTCAGGGTGGTATGGCCGTAAGCCTCCGGGCAAGTGAGAAATACTGTGTATATGCACGTCAGTCATCACCGCCATGGCGATTGAAGGAGAAAAGCTTTGTTCCCTGCCGAGATGTGAAAAAGCTTACAGCACCTGGTATTCCCAGGCGGTCACCCATCCAAGTACTAACCAGCCAAGATCAAAGAACTTAGATGTCTTTGATATCACAGGCAGGCAAGATCAAAGAACTATGATGTCATCAGATTCTGGTTCCAAGTTCCATAGTAATGTAAACAAGTTTTACAGAAGATGAGCACATGATTTCATTTTACTGTAAAAGGGAGAGAGAGAGAGAGAGAGAGAGAGAGAGAGAGAGAGAGAGTCACACACACATAAACACACACATGGTGATGGCCTCAGACATCTCCAGGAACCAGGCCCTCCCATGCCTCACCTCACTCTCAGGGGCCTGCGCTCCGGGACTGGGTCACGCTGGCCCCAGGGACCCCCTGACCTCCTCCCTGGTGTATGGGCCAACCAACCAACCCCACTGGACCAGGCTCTCCAGCCGAACCTGCGTACCCACTCTTAAGCACCCTCCCCTGGGTTATACCCCAATAGCCCCGCTGGCAGGAGCCTCGTGCCCCTGGGAGACTAGCTGTGGTAGTAGACTTTGCCGTTTTTTTTTTTTTTTTTTATGGTTGGACGCGACGTCACAGGCGACAAGTCAAACGATTTGAGTACAGTGACAAAACTGAATTGAATTTTTTGAGTACTGTGTACTTAAAAGGGAAAATCCATTAAGATGACTGAAAAAAATTGCAGTGAATTAACTTTTTTAAAGTTTTGAGTTAACACAACTTAATCCTTTTAACCAACTTTACTGTTTGGTTTTACAGTGTACCACTACTACTACTACTACTACTACTACTACAAATGATAATAAAAATAAAATAAAAATCATCTGAGTGAGAAATACTGTGTATATGCACGTCAGTCATCACCGCCATGGCGATTGAAGGAGAAAAGCTTTGTTCCCTGCCGAGATGTGAAAAAGCTTACAGCACCTGGTATTCCCAGGCGGTCACCCATCCAAGTACTAACCAGGCCTGACCCTGCTTAGCTTCCGAGATCAGACGAGATCGGGCGCATTCAGGGTGGTATGGCCGTAAGCCTCCGGGCAAGTGAGAAATACTGTGTATATGCACGTCAGTCATCACCGCCATGGCGATTGAAGGAGAAAAGCTTTGTTCCCTGCCGAGATGTGAAAAAGCTTACAGCACCTGGTATTCCCAGGCGGTCACCCATCCAAGTACTAACCAGGCCTGACCCTGCTTAGCTTCCGAGATCAGACGAGATCGGGCGCATTCAGGGTGGTATGGCCGTAAGCCTCCGGGCAAGTGAGAAATACTGTGTATATGCACGTCAGTCATCACCGCCATGGCGATTGAAGGAGAAAAGCTTTGTTCCCTGCCGAGATGTGAAAAAGCTTACAGCACCTGGTATTCCCAGGCGGTCACCCATCCAAGTACTAACCAGCCAAGATCAAAGAACTTAGATGTCTTTGATATCACAGGCAGGCAAGATCAAAGAACTATGATGTCATCAGATTCTGGTTCCAAGTTCCATAGTAATGTAAACAAGTTTTACAGAAGATGAGCACATGATTTCATTTTACTGTAAAAGGGAGAGAGAGAGAGAGAGAGAGAGAGAGAGAGAGAGAGAGAGTCACACACACATAAACACACACATGGTGATGGCCTCAGACATCTCCAGGAACCAGGCCCTCCCATGCCTCACCTCACTCTCAGGGGCCTGCGCTCCGGGACTGGGTCACGCTGGCCCCAGGGACCCCCTGACCTCCTCCCTGGTGTATGGGCCAACCAACCAACCCCACTGGACCAGGCTCTCCAGCCGAACCTGCGTACCCACTCTTAAGCACCCTCCCCTGGGTTATACCCCAATAGCCCCGCTGGCAGGAGCCTCGTGCCCCTGGGAGACTAGCTGTGGTAGTAGACTTTGCCGTTTTTTTTTTTTTTTTTATGGTTGGACGCGACGTCACAGGCGACAAGTCAAACGATTTGAGTACAGTGACAAAACTGAATTGAATTTTTTGAGTACTGTGTACTTAAAAGGGAAAATCCATTAAGATGACTGAAAAAAATTGCAGTGAATTAACTTTTTTAAAGTTTTGAGTTAACACAACTTAATCCTTTTAACCAACTTTACTGTTTGGTTTTACAGTGTACCACTACTACTACTACTACTACTACTACTACTACAAATGATAATAAAAATAAAATAAAAATCATCTGAGTGAGAAATACTGTGTATATGCACGTCAGTCATCACCGCCATGGCGATTGAAGGAGAAAAGCTTTGTTCCCTGCCGAGATGTGAAAAAGCTTACAGCACCTGGTATTCCCAGGCGGTCACCCATCCAAGTACTAACCAGGCCTGACCCTGCTTAGCTTCCGAGATCAGACGAGATCGGGCGCATTCAGGGTGGTATGGCCGTAAGCCTCCGGGCAAGTGAGAAATACTGTGTATATGCACGTCAGTCATCACCGCCATGGCGATTGAAGGAGAAAAGCTTTGTTCCCTGCCGAGATGTGAAAAAGCTTACAGCACCTGGTATTCCCAGGCGGTCACCCATCCAAGTACTAACCAGGCCTGACCCTGCTTAGCTTCCGAGATCAGACGAGATCGGGCGCATTCAGGGTGGTATGGCCGTAAGCCTCCGGGCAAGTGAGAAATACTGTGTATATGCACGTCAGTCATCACCGCCATGGCGATTGAAGGAGAAAAGCTTTGTTCCCTGCCGAGATGTGAAAAAGCTTACAGCACCTGGTATTCCCAGGCGGTCACCCATCCAAGTACTAACCAGCCAAGATCAAAGAACTTAGATGTCTTTGATATCACAGGCAGGCAAGATCAAAGAACTATGATGTCATCAGATTCTGGTTCCAAGTTCCATAGTAATGTAAACAAGTTTTACAGAAGATGAGCACATGATTTCATTTTACTGTAAAAGGGAGAGAGAGAGAGAGAGAGAGAGAGAGAGAGAGAGAGAGTCACACACACATAAACACACACATGGTGATGGCCTCAGACATCTCCAGGAACCAGGCCCTCCCATGCCTCACCTCACTCTCAGGGGCCTGCGCTCCGGGACTGGGTCACGCTGGCCCCAGGGACCCCCTGACCTCCTCCCTGGTGTATGGGCCAACCAACCAACCCCACTGGACCAGGCTCTCCAGCCGAACCTGCGTACCCACTCTTAAGCACCCTCCCCTGGGTTATACCCCAATAGCCCCGCTGGCAGGAGCCTCGTGCCCCTGGGAGACTAGCTGTGGTAGTAGACTTTGCCGTTTTTTTTTTTTTTTTTTATGGTTGGACGCGACGTCACAGGCGACAAGTCAAACGATTTGAGTACAGTGACAAAACTGAATTGAATTTTTTGAGTACTGTGTACTTAAAAGGGAAAATCCATTAAGATGACTGAAAAAAATTGCAGTGAATTAACTTTTTTAAAGTTTTGAGTTAACACAACTTAATCCTTTTAACCAACTTTACTGTTTGGTTTTACAGTGTACCACTACTACTACTACTACTACTACTACTACAAATGATAATAAAAAATAAAATAAAAATCATCTGAGTGAGAAATACTGTGTATATGCACGTCAGTCATCACCGCCATGGCGATTGAAGGAGAAAAGCTTTGTTCCCTGCCGAGATGTGAAAAAGCTTACAGCACCTGGTATTCCCAGGCGGTCACCCATCCAAGTACTAACCAGGCCTGACCCTGCTTAGCTTCCGAGATCAGACGAGATCGGGCGCATTCAGGGTGGTATGGCCGTAAGCCTCCGGGCAAGTGAGAAATACTGTGTATATGCACGTCAGTCATCACCGCCATGGCGATTGAAGGAGAAAAGCTTTGTTCCCTGCCGAGATGTGAAAAAGCTTACAGCACCTGGTATTCCCAGGCGGTCACCCATCCAAGTACTAACCAGGCCTGACCCTGCTTAGCTTCCGAGATCAGACGAGATCGGGCGCATTCAGGGTGGTATGGCCGTAAGCCTCCGGGCAAGTGAGAAATACTGTGTATATGCACGTCAGTCATCACCGCCATGGCGATTGAAGGAGAAAAGCTTTGTTCCCTGCCGAGATGTGAAAAAGCTTACAGCACCTGGTATTCCCAGGCGGTCACCCATCCAAGTACTAACCAGCCAAGATCAAAGAACTTAGATGTCTTTGATATCACAGGCAGGCAAGATCAAAGAACTATGATGTCATCAGATTCTGGTTCCAAGTTCCATAGTAATGTAAACAAGTTTTACAGAAGATGAGCACATGATTTCATTTTACTGTAAAAGGGAGAGAGAGAGAGAGAGAGAGAGAGAGAGAGAGAGAGTCACACACACATAAACACACACATGGTGATGGCCTCAGACATCTCCAGGAACCAGGCCCTCCCATGCCTCACCTCACTCTCAGGGGCCTGCGCTCCGGGACTGGGTCACGCTGGCCCCAGGGACCCCCTGACCTCCTCCCTGGTGTATGGGCCAACCAACCAACCCCACTGGACCAGGCTCTCCAGCCGAACCTGCGTACCCACTCTTAAGCACCCTCCCCTGGGTTATACCCCAATAGCCCCGCTGGCAGGAGCCTCGTGCCCCTGGGAGACTAGCTGTGGTAGTAGACTTTGCCGTTTTTTTTTTTTTTTTTTATGGTTGGACGCGACGTCACAGGCGACAAGTCAAACGATTTGAGTACAGTGACAAAACTGAATTGAATTTTTTGAGTACTGTGTACTTAAAAGGGAAAATCCATTAAGATGACTGAAAAAAATTGCAGTGAATTAACTTTTTTAAAGTTTTGAGTTAACACAACTTAATCCTTTTAACCAACTTTACTGTTTGGTTTTACAGTGTACCACTACTACTACTACTACTACTACTACTACTACAAATGATAATAAAAAATAAAATAAAAATCATCTGAGTGAGAAATACTGTGTATATGCACGTCAGTCATCACCGCCATGGCGATTGAAGGAGAAAAGCTTTGTTCCCTGCCGAGATGTGAAAAAGCTTACAGCACCTGGTATTCCCAGGCGGTCACCCATCCAAGTACTAACCAGGCCTGACCCTGCTTAGCTTCCGAGATCAGACGAGATCGGGCGCATTCAGGGTGGTATGGCCGTAAGCCTCCGGGCAAGTGAGAAATACTGTGTATATGCACGTCAGTCATCACCGCCATGGCGATTGAAGGAGAAAAGCTTTGTTCCCTGCCGAGATGTGAAAAAGCTTACAGCACCTGGTATTCCCAGGCGGTCACCCATCCAAGTACTAACCAGGCCTGACCCTGCTTAGCTTCCGAGATCAGACGAGATCGGGCGCATTCAGGGTGGTATGGCCGTAAGCCTCCGGGCAAGTGAGAAATACTGTGTATATGCACGTCAGTCATCACCGCCATGGCGATTGAAGGAGAAAAGCTTTGTTCCCTGCCGAGATGTGAAAAAGCTTACAGCACCTGGTATTCCCAGGCGGTCACCCATCCAAGTACTAACCAGCCAAGATCAAAGAACTTAGATGTCTTTGATATCACAGGCAGGCAAGATCAAAGAACTATGATGTCATCAGATTCTGGTTCCAAGTTCCATAGTAATGTAAACAAGTTTTACAGAAGATGAGCACATGATTTCATTTTACTGTAAAAGGGAGAGAGAGAGAGAGAGAGAGAGAGAGAGAGAGAGAGAGTCACACACACATAAACACACACATGGTGATGGCCTCAGACATCTCCAGGAACCAGGCCCTCCCATGCCTCACCTCACTCTCAGGGGCCTGCGCTCCGGGACTGGGTCACGCTGGCCCCAGGGACCCCCTGACCTCCTCCCTGGTGTATGGGCCAACCAACCAACCCCACTGGACCAGGCTCTCCAGCCGAACCTGCGTACCCACTCTTAAGCACCCTCCCCTGGGTTATACCCCAATAGCCCCGCTGGCAGGAGCCTCGTGCCCCTGGGAGACTAGCTGTGGTAGTAGACTTTGCCGTTTTTTTTTTTTTTTTTTATGGTTGGACGCGACGTCACAGGCGACAAGTCAAACGATTTGAGTACAGTGACAAAACTGAATTGAATTTTTTGAGTACTGTGTACTTAAAGGGAAAATCCATTAAGATGACTGAAAAAAATAGCAGTGAATTAACTTTTTTAAAGTTTTGAGTTAACACAACTTAATCCTTTTAACCAACTTTACTGTTTGGTTTTACAGTGTACCACTACTACTACTACTACTACTACTACTACTACAAATGATAATAAAAATAAAATAAAAATCATCTGAGTGAGAAATACTGTGTATATGCACGTCAGTCATCACCGCCATGGCGATTGAAGGAGAAAAGCTTTGTTCCCTGCCGAGATGTGAAAAAGCTTACAGCACCTGGTATTCCCAGGCGGTCACCCATCCAAGTACTAACCAGGCCTGACCCTGCTTAGCTTCCGAGATCAGACGAGATCGGGCGCATTCAGGGTGGTATGGCCGTAAGCCTCCGGGCAAGTGAGAAATACTGTGTATATGCACGTCAGTCATCACCGCCATGGCGATTGAAGGAGAAAAGCTTTGTTCCCTGCCGAGATGTGAAAAAGCTTACAGCACCTGGTATTCCCAGGCGGTCACCCATCCAAGTACTAACCAGGCCTGACCCTGCTTAGCTTCCGAGATCAGACGAGATCGGGCGCATTCAGGGTGGTATGGCCGTAAGCCTCCGGGCAAGTGAGAAATACTGTGTATATGCACGTCAGTCATCACCGCCATGGCGATTGAAGGAGAAAAGCTTTGTTCCCTGCCGAGATGTGAAAAAGCTTACAGCACCTGGTATTCCCAGGCGGTCACCCATCCAAGTACTAACCAGCCAAGATCAAAGAACTTAGATGTCTTTGATATCACAGGCAGGCAAGATCAAAGAACTATGATGTCATCAGATTCTGGTTCCAAGTTCCATAGTAATGTAAACAAGTTTTACAGAAGATGAGCACATGATTTCATTTTACTGTAAAAGGGAGAGAGAGAGAGAGAGAGAGAGAGAGAGAGAGAGTCACACACACATAAACACACACATGGTGATGGCCTCAGACATCTCCAGGAACCAGGCCCTCCCATGCCTCACCTCACTCTCAGGGGCCTGCGCTCCGGGACTGGGTCACGCTGGCCCCAGGGACCCCCTGACCTCCTCCCTGGTGTATGGGCCAACCAACCAACCCCACTGGACCAGGCTCTCCAGCCGAACCTGCGTACCCACTCTTAAGCACCCTCCCCTGGGTTATACCCCAATAGCCCCGCTGGCAGGAGCCTCGTGCCCCTGGGAGACTAGCTGTGGTAGTAGACTTTGCCGTTTTTTTTTTTTTTTTTTATGGTTGGACGCGACGTCACAGGCGACAAGTCAAACGATTTGAGTACAGTGACAAAACTGAATTGAATTTTTTGAGTACTGTGTACTTAAAGGGAAAATCCATTAAGATGACTGAAAAAAATAGCAGTGAATTAACTTTTTTAAAGTTTTGAGTTAACACAACTTAATCCTTTTAACCAACTTTACTGTTTGGTTTTACAGTGTACCACTACTACTACTACTACTACTACTACTACTACAAATGATAATAAAAAATAAAATAAAAATCATCTGAGTGAGAAATACTGTGTATATGCACGTCAGTCATCACCGCCATGGCGATTGAAGGAGAAAAGCTTTGTTCCCTGCCGAGATGTGAAAAAGCTTACAGCACCTGGTATTCCCAGGCGGTCACCCATCCAAGTACTAACCAGGCCTGACCCTGCTTAGCTTCCGAGATCAGACGAGATCGGGCGCATTCAGGGTGGTATGGCCGTAAGCCTCCGGGCAAGTGAGAAATACTGTGTATATGCACGTCAGTCATCACCGCCATGGCGATTGAAGGAGAAAAGCTTTGTTCCCTGCCGAGATGTGAAAAAGCTTACAGCACCTGGTATTCCCAGGCGGTCACCCATCCAAGTACTAACCAGGCCTGACCCTGCTTAGCTTCCGAGATCAGACGAGATCGGGCGCATTCAGGGTGGTATGGCCGTAAGCCTCCGGGCAAGTGAGAAATACTGTGTATATGCACGTCAGTCATCACCGCCATGGCGATTGAAGGAGAAAAGCTTTGTTCCCTGCCGAGATGTGAAAAAGCTTACAGCACCTGGTATTCCCAGGCGGTCACCCATCCAAGTACTAACCAGCCAAGATCAAAGAACTTAGATGTCTTTGATATCACAGGCAGGCAAGATCAAAGAACTATGATGTCATCAGATTCTGGTTCCAAGTTCCATAGTAATGTAAACAAGTTTTACAGAAGATGAGCACATGATTTCATTTTACTGTAAAAGGGAGAGAGAGAGAGAGAGAGAGAGAGAGAGAGAGAGTCACACACACATAAACACACACATGGTGATGGCCTCAGACATCTCCAGGAACCAGGCCCTCCCATGCCTCACCTCACTCTCAGGGGCCTGCGCTCCGGGACTGGGTCACGCTGGCCCCAGGGACCCCCTGACCTCCTCCCTGGTGTATGGGCCAACCAACCAACCCCACTGGACCAGGCTCTCCAGCCGAACCTGCGTACCCACTCTTAAGCACCCTCCCCTGGGTTATACCCCAATAGCCCCGCTGGCAGGAGCCTCGTGCCCCTGGGAGACTAGCTGTGGTAGTAGACTTTGCCGTTTTTTTTTTTTTTTTTATGGTTGGACGCGACGTCACAGGCGACAAGTCAAACGATTTGAGTACAGTGACAAAACTGAATTGAATTTTTTGAGTACTGTGTACTTAAAGGGAAAATCCATTAAGATGACTGAAAAAAATAGCAGTGAATTAACTTTTTTAAAGTTTTGAGTTAACACAACTTAATCCTTTTAACCAACTTTACTGTTTGGTTTTACAGTGTACCACTACTACTACTACTACTACTACTACTACTACAAATGATAATAAAAAATAAAATAAAAATCATCTGAGTGAGAAATACTGTGTATATGCACGTCAGTCATCACCGCCATGGCGATTGAAGGAGAAAAGCTTTGTTCCCTGCCGAGATGTGAAAAAGCTTACAGCACCTGGTATTCCCAGGCGGTCACCCATCCAAGTACTAACCAGGCCTGACCCTGCTTAGCTTCCGAGATCAGACGAGATCGGGCGCATTCAGGGTGGTATGGCCGTAAGCCTCCGGGCAAGTGAGAAATACTGTGTATATGCACGTCAGTCATCACCGCCATGGCGATTGAAGGAGAAAAGCTTTGTTCCCTGCCGAGATGTGAAAAAGCTTACAGCACCTGGTATTCCCAGGCGGTCACCCATCCAAGTACTAACCAGGCCTGACCCTGCTTAGCTTCCGAGATCAGACGAGATCGGGCGCATTCAGGGTGGTATGGCCGTAAGCCTCCGGGCAAGTGAGAAATACTGTGTATATGCACGTCAGTCATCACCGCCATGGCGATTGAAGGAGAAAAGCTTTGTTCCCTGCCGAGATGTGAAAAAGCTTACAGCACCTGGTATTCCCAGGCGGTCACCCATCCAAGTACTAACCAGCCAAGATCAAAGAACTTAGATGTCTTTGATATCACAGGCAGGCAAGATCAAAGAACTATGATGTCATCAGATTCTGGTTCCAAGTTCCATAGTAATGTAAACAAGTTTTACAGAAGATGAGCACATGATTTCATTTTACTGTAAAAGGGAGAGAGAGAGAGAGAGAGAGAGAGAGAGAGTCACACACACATAAACACACACATGGTGATGGCCTCAGACATCTCCAGGAACCAGGCCCTCCCATGCCTCACCTCACTCTCAGGGGCCTGCGCTCCGGGACTGGGTCACGCTGGCCCCAGGGACCCCCTGACCTCCTCCCTGGTGTATGGGCCAACCAACCAACCCCACTGGACCAGGCTCTCCAGCCGAACCTGCGTACCCACTCTTAAGCACCCTCCCCTGGGTTATACCCCAATAGCCCCGCTGGCAGGAGCCTCGTGCCCCTGGGAGACTAGCTGTGGTAGTAGACTTTGCCGTTTTTTTTTTTTTTTTTTATGGTTGGACGCGACGTCACAGGCGACAAGTCAAACGATTTGAGTACAGTGACAAAACTGAATTGAATTTTTTGAGTACTGTGTACTTAAAGGGAAAATCCATTAAGATGACTGAAAAAAATAGCAGTGAATTAACTTTTTTAAAGTTTTGAGTTAACACAACTTAATCCTTTTAACCAACTTTACTGTTTGGTTTTACAGTGTACCACTACTACTACTACTACTACTACTACTACAAATGATAATAAAAAATAAAATAAAAATCATCTGAGTGAGAAATACTGTGTATATGCACGTCAGTCATCACCGCCATGGCGATTGAAGGAGAAAAGCTTTGTTCCCTGCCGAGATGTGAAAAAGCTTACAGCACCTGGTATTCCCAGGCGGTCACCCATCCAAGTACTAACCAGGCCTGACCCTGCTTAGCTTCCGAGATCAGACGAGATCGGGCGCATTCAGGGTGGTATGGCCGTAAGCCTCCGGGCAAGTGAGAAATACTGTGTATATGCACGTCAGTCATCACCGCCATGGCGATTGAAGGAGAAAAGCTTTGTTCCCTGCCGAGATGTGAAAAAGCTTACAGCACCTGGTATTCCCAGGCGGTCACCCATCCAAGTACTAACCAGGCCTGACCCTGCTTAGCTTCCGAGATCAGACGAGATCGGGCGCATTCAGGGTGGTATGGCCGTAAGCCTCCGGGCAAGTGAGAAATACTGTGTATATGCACGTCAGTCATCACCGCCATGGCGATTGAAGGAGAAAAGCTTTGTTCCCTGCCGAGATGTGAAAAAGCTTACAGCACCTGGTATTCCCAGGCGGTCACCCATCCAAGTACTAACCAGGCCTGACCCTGCTTAGCTTCCGAGATCAGACGAGATCGGGCGCATTCAGGGTGGTATGGCCGTAAGCCTCCGGGCAAGTGAGAAATACTGTGTATATGCACGTCAGTCATCACCGCCATGGCGATTGAAGGAGAAAAGCTTTGTTCCCTGCCGAGATGTGAAAAAGCTTACAGCACCTGGTATTCCCAGGCGGTCACCCATCCAAGTACTAACCAGCCAAGATCAAAGAACTTAGATGTCTTTGATATCACAGGCAGGCAAGATCAAGAACTATGATGTCATCAGATTCTGGTTCCAAGTTCCATAGTAATGTAAACAAGTTTTACAGAAGATGAGCACATGATTTCATTTTACTGTAAAAGGGAGAGAGAGAGAGAGAGAGAGAGAGAGAGAGAGAGTCACACACACATAAACACACACATGGTGATGGCCTCAGACATCTCCAGGAACCAGGCCCTCCCATGCCTCACCTCACTCTCAGGGGCCTGCGCTCCGGGACTGGGTCACGCTGGCCCCAGGGACCCCCTGACCTCCTCCCTGGTGTATGGGCCAACCAACCAACCCCACTGGACCAGGCTCTCCAGCCGAACCTGCGTACCCACTCTTAAGCACCCTCCCCTGGGTTATACCCCAATAGCCCGCTGGCAGGAGCCTCGTGCCCCTGGGAGACTAGCTGTGGTAGTAGACTTTGCCGTTTTTTTTTTTTTTTTTTATGGTTGGACGCGACGTCACAGGCGACAAGTCAAACGATTTGAGTACAGTGACAAAACTGAATTGAATTTTTTGAGTACTGTGTACTTAAAGGGAAAATCCATTAAGATGACTGAAAAAAATAGCAGTGAATTAACTTTTTTAAAGTTTTGAGTTAACACAACTTAATCCTTTTAACCAACTTTACTGTTTGGTTTACAGTGTACCACTACTACTACTATACTACTACTACAAATGATAATAAAAAATAAAATAAAATCATCTGAGTGAGAAATACTGTGTATATGCACGTCAGTCATCACCGCCATGGCGATTGAAGGAGAAAAGCTTTGTTCCCTGCCGAGATGTGAAAAAGCTTACAGCACCTGGTATTCCCAGGCGGTCACCCATCCAAGTACTAACCAGGCCTGACCCTGCTTAGCTTCCGAGATCAGACGAGATCGGGCGCATTCAGGGTGGTATGGCCGTAAGCCTCCGGGCAAGTGAGAAATACTGTGTATATGCACGTCAGTCATCACCGCCATGGCGATTGAAGGAGAAAAGCTTGTTCCCTGCGAGATGTGAAAAAGCTTACAGCACCTGGTTCCCAGGCGGTCACCCATCCAAGTACTAACCAGGCCTGACCCTGCTTAGCTTCCGAGATCAGACGAGATCGGGCGCATTCAGGGTGGTATGGCCGTAAGCCTCCGGGCAAGTGAGAAATACTGTGTATATGCACGTCAGTCATCAC